>JADLZK010011197.1:0-178348 GCA_015847255.1 Hyparrhenia diplandra
GGCCACCCGGCAGCGCCATTTTGTGGGCTGTGCTGTGGACAACCTAGAACGGCCCACAGCCTAATCTCCTGCAGGGCCGTTTGTGGGCTGGTGCTCGCACGAGGCTGTTCTGTTGCCGATGCATACGATCTGTATGTTTATAGAGCCCATGCCCCATGATGACCGTCACCAATGTTTACGCGGCTTTCCGCAGCCACTGTTCCCGAAGCCATCGTGACCACTGACCACATTTTTTTTTTTTTTTCTGGCCGCACGGATAGTCTTGCCATGTTGCCAACAGACATCGTGACCACAATTTTTTTCCCCCGCTTTGACCAATACTTCTTGTTTACAGAAACCTGTGTTCGTTAACGCTGTATATATTGCACTTAGGAACGAAAACGGTTAGGATAAATCAAGTACCTGCCCAGCTCTGATTTTTATATTTAAAACCCACTCAAATTTGCATTTATATTCGTCTAGTTTTTGTGGGCAAATTTCAAAATGGGAAACAATAATATTGATAATAATTGGCTGTTTTTTTTTTTTTGCGAGTAATAATGGGCTGTTTTGTTTTGTGGAATTATGCTGTTGCACTCTTGTACCCTACACTCTTGTCATGTTATGGACCTTATGGTATGACAATTACTTAGCTGTGATGGTGTTGAACATGTTTAAAGTCATGTTTACAATTTGTTCTATGGATCAACATCCCAGTTCGTTTAACCCTTTTGGATCATGACTATTATTGACATGCTTTTGTTCAAATTGGTTTTCGTTATTCATGAATCCCAGTTTTAATCTTGTCCTGGCCTTCCTGATTTCAACTTCTTTTCATAATGTAAAAGTGAAAACGGGAAAGGGGCTATCCTACTGTCTCTAGTGTCACAACTACAATAAAATCTTAATCCTTGATGGTATTTTTTTTTCTTTTGCAATTTTACATTTTTTTTCTATTTACCACTCCTCGAAGTTAGCATCACATACACATATCTATTGTCTATATGCTAACTTTTTCTTAACAATGAAGCACCTTGTCTTCATCTTGATTGAGTTGAAGTGTTGACATTATCAAGCGTGTCCCACAGTTGTGTCTATTCCTCTACCTATTGGCCTAGTGGTCTCCTAAAGTCAAAGCCCCATTCCCATTCCTCTTCTACTATCTTGCAAAACCTTTTACATCATTTGTAGAATTTTTTGTAGCAACAACTTAAGAGGTACATCAATTATCAATGTATCCTCCCCCAAACAAAGTGTTTGGATTCCTTCCCAAAAGTTTAGAGCCCTTATCCTAGTACTTTTAGCAAAGAGATGATTGGATAAAAACATCTTCTTTAAGAGATTGCAACATATAGCATTGGGGTTTTCATTATACAATAGCCACAACCATTTTAGTAAAAGTGCATCATTCATCATTCTTGTATTCATAATGCCCATCCCCCGTGATATTGGTAAACACAAGGTCTCCCACTTCACTATATGGTATTTGAATGTCTCAATCATCCCCTCCAAAAGAATTTAGCTCTAGCCAAATCCATATGCTGATGATTTCCTTTCAACTAAAAACATGTCCATGTCATATTATATTGATAGACCACTTAGTGAGGTATTTGTCAAATAAGTGTTCCACCTTAGGTCAGGTGTTTGCCTTTTAACTCACACAAAATAAAGTGTTTGCTTTCCCATGGTTGTAACCCTTTTTCTCTCCTTTTTCAACTATCTCGTCAAAAGCATGTATCCACGGGTGTTTATCACTAATTAGTACCCAGTTGTTTCATAGTTAACACCAGCAATTTTAAGTAGTTGAGCATATTATCTATCCTTACTACCTCTTTTTAACACCCCCCAAAAAAAACACATTTTGTGGTAATTGATCTTAAGTAGTCATCTTTCAAAGCAATATAGTAGAAACTTCAGATTTACTATGCATTTCTTATGGACTTCAAGTTTTTTTTTTGAGCAAACCGACTTCAAGAAGTTAAATCTATGTCACTAGCATATTGTGTGTGGGTAATACCACCTTCAATTTAGTGTCAAATTGTTCATTTTTTTTTAAAAAATCATGTTTAGCCTGAGATAATATACGATCTAGATCATCAACAACTAGGTTGAAGTGGAGTAGAGACAAAGGGTCTCCTTGTCTCATTCCTCTAAAACTATGAAGTGGTTGCCACTTTCTCCATTCTATATCTACATCTACATCTATATTTATATCTATATATTTTTTTAATTAGTAGTTGCTAAAGTTTTATTAACATTTCTCAACCAAGGTTAATCTCCTTCAGCTGAAGGTTTTCTATGAAAGAACTAAAAGCCCTATTCAGATTCAGATCCCCTTTAGTATTCTTGTCATTTAGAGATCTCATGGTCGTATTCTTTATTCTTATTGATTATTGGTTAACTGATCCTTGATGTTTGTCATTAGTAGAGCCATAGAATGAACAATGAGTTCGCAGCACGATCTTTCATTTGATTATGATTTTGGGATGATATATTTTTTGACTTAAAAGAAAAATTTTGACTAAACGTTTTTTTTTTTGACTTAAAAGAAATTTAACTCTAAATCCTAAATACTGACAGGACTAAATGGCATATTTGACCCGAGTAAAAAAGAAATTAAGAAGTCAAGAATTGAGACTACCACACAACTAAGCCGAGGTGGGTCTCGCACGTCTCCTCAAGTTTCAGGGCCATTATTCTTACTATTTTTCCATTTCATATCAAAGCGCCAGCGCGGGAGGATAGCCGGTACAAAATTTTAACAATTCACCTACTGCCGGGAGAATTGCATGTGGACATTTTTTAGGAAACAAAAAGGGATCACGACAGGTGAAACAGCTTTCTATCTGTATAAGTGCATTAATACAATACCATGAAACAGCCCACTAAAAAACAGGATACAGTTCATCTCAAAATACGGGCAGGGCAGCAGTACCCTGTCTCGCTACCACCAAACAAATTTCTCACAAAGATCGCCAAATTAACACCAAATAGCATCTTTCTCGGGAACGATCCATGCGCCCACCCAAACGAAACAACGGGGCCACATCCGTGTGAGAAAGCTTGGACCTCATGTCACGAAATGCATGCGCCGCCACGGCCTGGATGGAGCCAGCAGGATCGATCTTCCTCCTTCCATTTCTGTTCTTGTCCACTGCCTGTGCTTACCCCTGAAGCAAACCCAAACTCAAACCCTAATGGAGGATCCTGGTTAACCCTGTTCTAAGCGGGCCAACAAATCCAAATCGTCCTGAGCCACAGTGCCAGCCCCCAAGACTTGAGAGGCAGGCACAGCAGCCCCACGGCCACGTGAACGCCATGGGGTTATTACCCTCGTTAAAACCTATGGATTTGTAGCATCATCTCAAGAACCCCAGACAAAATTCTCGCTTGCATAACTTGTGAAACCGCTGAGGTAGAAACAAACCTCACAAAAAAAGGGTCGGAAAGCGGATGATAAAAAGCCCACCCGGATCATCCCGAATAGAAGTGTTCAAGTAATCGAATAAAAATTCCATTTCTTTATCCCTCTGCCTTGACGGCGGCGGCGACCATGGCGGGGTGCGGGCGGCGGCGGACGGGAACCCGGCGGCGGAGGAGCTCGCGAGCGGCGCGGACGCCAGCTTGAATGCCTTCTTTGACCACGCGGTACCTGTTCTCGTTTCTCCCATGGCTGCTGCGGCTGGGGTTGGGTTCGCGACATGGGCGCTAAAAAAATTCGTCCTTTCTTTGGGGTGGTTCTTGCAGGGGTTGGACCTGGCGGCCGCCGGAGGTGGGCAGGGGGCGGACGAAGAGGAGGAGCTGGAGTGGCTCTCGAATATGGACGCGTTCCCTTCGGTGGAGACCATGTCGGCGGCGGTGGAGGCGGCGCCGTCGGCGCCGGCGGCGGGCGTGGGGCGCCTGGAGCCGCTGCCCCACGCGCACGCGGTGGGGCCGAGGACCAGGGTTTGCGGCGGCGGCGGCGTGTGACGGCGCCGTGGAGCGTCCCGCCGGTCCTGCCGCCGGCGCCCCTGCCCCGGCCCCGGCCCCGCCAGCGGGCGGCGCGCCGGTGCCGCGGCGCCGGTGCACGCACTGCGCGTCGGAGGAGACGCCGCAGTGGCGGCAGACCCTGCGGGGCCCAGCACGCTGTGCAACGCGTGCGGCGTGCGCTTCAAGTCCGGGCGCCTGTTCCCGGAGTACGCCCCATCCTGAGCCCCACCTTCTCGCCGCTGCTGCACTCCAACTCCCACCGCCGCGTCATGGAGATGCGCCGCCACGTGGAGGTGGGAGACCGCCCCCGCCGCCGGCCGCGCCGGCGCCAGGGCCTGCCGCGCTGAGCGCGCCGCGGCGCGCTACCGCCGCCGCCAAGGCCAAGGCCAAGTGATGCTGCTGCAGTGATTGACCGATGTTCCTTGGCGATGGAGGATGGAGGTGACTGGAGACCGGCCATGATTGCCTCCGCTCCTTATCTTCGTAGTTTTCCTTTTTGCAATTCTCTAGTTTTGATAGGAAATGGTAGGATTAGAGGTCGATGAAGCAGCTGCCGCTGCAGCTGCTGCAGACGAGAGGCACAAGAGCGTCATCGTGATCAAATGTCCTGTGCAATCAATCTTGCTTCTGCTGTAACAAGACTCATGGAGTCATCGTCATGGCGATGAGCTTAAACTTGTGGGACTGTGTCCCTATCCTATCGCGCGCCAATCTGGATAGTGAAGCCTGTTACTCCAGTCCATGTCCATCGGCCATCGCAGCGCAGTAGGGATGGGACATCAATCATCGAGGGAGCATACAACATGGAGCGCGACATGTCTGCCACTCACCGGGCGGCCTTTGCTTTCTACCATACGATTTCGACGGGTTTTGCTTCCGTCGTCTCGTCTCCGCGTGATTGAGGCCGGCAAATCATGCTCATCCATGGGATACTCTCCAGCTACACGGAAGCGAAGAGACGGCCGCATTCGTGGCACTGGCACTGGCACTGGCACGGTGGCACCGTCCGCGGATATCCTCTGCTCAGTGGATCGTCCGTGCGGTGTTCTCTTCTTCTTTCATCTTTCCTCCTGGCTTTTGGCTGGAAGTGGAAGTGGCCACTGGCAAAGTGGCAACCTGCTCGCAGGCGCAGCCCAAGCTTATCACACAGCCCAAGCTTATCACTGGCGTTGCATAGCCATTGCCAAGCAGCTGCTGGCTGGGTCAGCCGTCTTTGCAGCAGCGCACGGCCCTGGCATTTAGTTTGGCGAGCAGTGGCAGGAGCGAGTCTTTATGGCGGCAGAAGAGGGGTACCGTACGACAGGCATGCCGTACGATACGACCCCAGGCATGTGGGTAGGCCTGCTAACGGGTTTAAATCCGTCCCAAACCCGCCCCAACCCATATTTAAAAACTCTAACTACCACCCGCATCCGTCCCACCCCGTCGGCCCAACGCCCCAACCCGACCCCAACCCAAGTCACGACGGAAAATGATATATGACTTATGTGCCGATCTATGACCATAGAGCCTCAACCCGCCCCAACCCGTCGTGTCCTCAACCCAACCCGCCCAACCTCGCTTTCACAAAGCAAGCCACCCGTTTCCACCCGCCCCAATGCATCCGTATTAAAACCCGCCCAAAATATCCCGCTCAATCCCGCCCTATATAGCGGGCCTACATGTGGGCTGGATATGGCGCTGCACACATGCTTGCTGGTACTGCCATGCTCACTGGCACTGTTTGCTTGGATTGTGCACTAGCAGGGCATCTGCGGATTCACAGGACTCCACCTTGCTTTTATCGCCGGGTTGAATGATGCTGGGTATATTTGACGCAGTACTGTACAAGTCTACATAACCATGTCATCCCGTGCTTTTTCTCTCAGACATATACATATATAAAATATAAAATGCACTATAATCTTTGCTGTTCCCATAGTTTGCGTTTTTGGTGTTTTAGAGAATTGTGGTGGAAACTTAAACTTATAACAAAATATTAACAGTCCGTCAATCCGATTAGGTCTCAACGTTACAGGACAAGTAGTATCAAAAGGCTTGCTTATAACAAGTTAACAAAAGGCTTGCTTATCTTCAGATAAAAATAAAAAACAACGTTATAGGACAAGTAGCATCATCACTTGGAACTAACAAGTCATATACGCTTTTTGACTTAGCACGGAAATTGAACAAAGTGAATATCAAGTCGTTCTTGATTCTGAAAATGAAACAAAGTTTATTTTTCCCTTTTTTTCTTGAATACGTAAAGAGCTTTGTGTATCATTGCATTAAGAAGATAGAAATTTTAAATAAAATATAAGAGAGCTCATACCCCGTCCATTTGGAAACTCAATGAGGCTACATTTGGCTATGATGAAACCCTGGGATCCAATGGGATCAACCTGCCTGTTACGCTGCGGCGCCTACCCTACGCCGTCGGGCCGAAGGCCAGCAGCTCCACCGGATATTGCCTTGCATGCTAGGAACAACTTTTTGAGAGCCTCCACATCTTCAATTATCCGATAGGTTGCCCTTGAAGTAGGAGTTGTAGGAATGCTTGGCAGCAAAGACACTGTTGAAGGTTCTAGGAACCCCGCCTCTTCATCGCCAGCACTTCGCTACGCTTGGACGCCGGGATGTGGTCCATCCACTAAGCAACAATCCATCTACTCCTAAGGGGCAAGGTATACATGGTGGTTGCCTCGCCATCAGACCTCCTTGGTAAACCTAGCTAGACGCCTCACCTCTTCTTTCTCGAAGAGGGTGAGTCCTCGCTGCCTAGCTCAGTTGATGCCGAACACCATCCGTTGCGTGCTTCCAGGCCTCACCATCCTTCCTCCGATGCCACAATACCCGCCATAAGTGGAGGTGTGCCCCGCATTGCCGGCGACGGAGGTGGGCCTAGGTCCGCCGTGCACCGAGGAACTGCCGACGAGAACAAGGGACCCTCAAATTTAAGCTTTCCTTCTAGATAGACGACCGCCATAGCAGGCGCCCTCGGAAAGGTAGCAAGCTCGTCAAAGACGGGCGACCAAACGAGCCAAGTGGGAGGCTCTGCGCACTTGCTCATCACCTCTCGCCAATGGATATGGCTCTCGGAAGCGCTTCAGACAAATAAGTAGTGGGCCGACAAAAGGCCCATGTTGATATCCGCCGCCGGATTACCATCGCGGCGCTCCCGGAGGGGACAAGGGCCAAGGGTTGGGTGGGGAGGGGTGAGTCCTCAGTCACGGTAGCACCCACCGTAAACCAAGTGAACATTTAATCCTAAAGGAACAACTTTTTTTAAAAACAAAAATAAACTTTGTTTATTTACCAACTGCGGTAAAATCAACATTGGGACACATCGTCATCTGATATTCACATGACAAAGTCCTATTTTGGTTTTGACGGTGGTTAGCCAAAGGCGACGTATGATGCACGAGAAATAGATAAAATTGCTGTTTTTTCTCATAATTAGGAAAAACTTTTGCTGTTAGCTTCCGGCTGTTGCACGTAAAGCCCTGATGCCAAACTCATCGAAGCTGCACACAACCTGACACACATCAAACGAAGGAAGCCCGCGAGTCCCATCAGTTTCACCAAACTTGGTGGCAAAACTTTTTCCTCTTCCCCTACCGCACGGCTCTCTCTCTCCCACCTCCCGCAGGCCGCAGAGCAGAGCGCAACACCAGCAGCCCAGAATTTCCCCTCTCCCCCCATGCAATGCAATCCGCCGCGGCGGCCGCGCCCTCCGCCCTGCCGCACAGCGTCTTCCCCAAGGACTCCCGCCCGCTCCCGTGCCTCCTCCTCACTTCCCTGCTGCTGCTGCTGACCCTCCACCTCCCTCTCCTCCCTCCCTCCTCCACCCCGGCCCCTCGCCGCCTCCACCGCCGCTCCGACTCGCGCCGCTCCCGTCCGCAGCCTCCGCGGGCCCGGGCGCCGCCCTCATTCGCGTTCCTCCTCACGGGATCCGCGGGCGACGCCGACCGCCTCCAGCGGCTGCCTCGCCACCTACCACCCCGCAACGTCTACCTCCTCCTGCTCGACCGCGCCGCCTCCGCGGAAGACCGCGCCCGGCTCGCTCGTAGCGCACGGGTTGCCCCCGGCCGTGACAACGTCCATGTCGTCGGAGACCCCGGGTTCGCCAACCCGCGTGGGGCTTCCGCGCTCGCCGCCACGCTGCACGGCGCCGCGCTGCTGCTGAGGGTCGACCAGGGGTGGGACTGGTTCGTGCACCTCGACGCCGATGAGTACCCGCTCGTGACACCCGATGGTGATTCCTCTCTACCCCTATCCCGCTAATTTTTGGTGTCGGTAGATCCTTCCTGAGATTTTTTTAATAGATCTTGTTATTTGGGTGATCAGAAGAGTATTTATCACTATCTGTTTTGTTTTGATAGATTGTCAATGCTTGCATGTAATGTTCTATAAACTGTTTAGCATTGATAGATCTGTCTGCAACTCTGGAATTGGTGTTATCAAGTAGGCGAATCAATTTATTGTACATGATAGTTCTCTTTCAGAAGATCATCCTAATGCATGAGAATGGATATAGAAAGGTTTGGAGGAATGGGGCTAAGATGGATTTAAGGATTATAACTCGTTTTTTTTGGTAGGTCTCTAAAGGAACAGGTTGAAACTAAATAATCAGTTTGTTGTATCATCTTATGCCGATTCACCAAGGAACAATTCACTTCATCTATAAAAGTGTGCTCATTTTAGTCTTTTAGTCGAATTAACGCTCCCAACGATTAATGAAAGTGCCATGCTAATAAATAAGAGTGTATTAGCTAGCTTTACTCCTGGCCACTATTTTTAAATTTCCCGCCCCACTTTTTTTTTAGTTTGGAAATCAATTGCATTGAGGGACATATTTGTCCCACAAAGAATATTGTGGTCTTAGTCAACCAATGCTTTCGATTGGTTCTCATTGACCTTGGGCAGCAGATTATTTTTCGCTAAGGTTTATGCTATTTACTGCCTACTTGAGTCCACCTAGCATGCGTTTCTGAATGGAACTTGAAGTCATGGGAACTTGCTACTTTAATCTTATTAGGGTTTACGATAGCTGTTTGCCTATTTGTTACTTGTACTCATTTATGTCTTAAATTGTTGATAGCTAGTGGAAAGGTATTACTTATTTAGTTTAGGAAAGTAACTTTATTTCCAAATTGTTTGCAGACCTCCTGCATGTTTTTTTTCATACCTTCGAAGGATCTCAACTTCATTCAGCATACTAGCTATATTGGTTGGAAGGAGTAAGGGCACTTTATCATTTTTGATTCTAGTCTCTCTCAATTTAGGCCTTTAGGGCCGGAAGTTATTTACATTGTCTGTCTGTCTCTGCATCCAGGAAAGACAAATAAGGCCAATCATCGTTGATCCTGGTCTATATCTCTCATCCAGGAATGACATTTTTATGCCACCCAAAAGCGTGATATACCAAATGCTTATAAACTGTTTACAGGTGAGGGAGTACTGTCTTTACTATCACTACTGCATGACTCACAATCCAAGGGTGAGGCATGGAATAACTCCCCATACTTTCTCTTTATTTGTCAGTACATAACGTTAGAACAATATAGAATAAAATGCTTTATAATGCCAATAGTCAACACAGTTGACTGGTGACATTGTCCAATTTTTAAGTTGTTGATGCCTGTTATATAACCAGAGCAAAACATGCTTTCCTGAACATGTAAATATAAACTACCTCTTTTGTGACCTAAAAATGATTGCACTCACTTTAGCCACAAATATACAACAAAGGGATATTTATCATTAGATTTTTCACCAAGTAATGCCCGAGGTTTGTATCGTCCAAAATGGTGATTAAGTGAAATTATTTTGGGGTGGGCATGGATTTGTTACCAATTAACTTTCTTATGTTGATTATCATTTTACTGGTTTGTTTGGTACGATGCACATGGTCAGTGTTAATTAACAAGATAATTTAATTCTTTAAGTGCGCTTCTTGTTGATGTAAACTGTGATCACTAATTCAATTAAGTTATAGATTTGATGGCTGGCCACTTGAAATTTTAAAATGGAAAATCAACGTAGGTAGGACATAGGGTATTATGGACCCTTCAGTAAGCTGGTCGTTTGGTTTGCTGACCATATATATCCCTATTTAACTAAATGAAATGTCTAAAAAATCTAGAGGCCTTTTCGCAATTTCTACAAGATTTCAACCATGTCCATACAATCCTTGACTAATTCTGAATTGGTATTATGTTTAACTCAACACTAACTACTGTTTATGTATTCGAATGTCCTATGTTTCATTATATTCCATATATTGCTTGTGTGTTTAGGATTTTTTTTTTCTGTTGCTGTTACTGTTATAAAATAACTTCAAATTAACTACTCTTCTATACAAGAGCTTACCTATTGTCCATAGATATATCATCATATTTTTAAGAATGAATTCTTGGATCATGGCAACCTAGGAAATTATGGTTGTATGATTTGAAAAAGGCCTCACCAGATCCCAATCATGCCAAGACTGTTGTGTTAGTCGGTAGTTCCACTTGCAACCCGTCGTACTTCCCAGATTTTGTCGACTAGATATTGTGGTCAAGAAATTGATCTTTTGCATGTTGGAACATCATGCCAGCTTTGGCGTAATCGGGTTATGGCCGGGTTTTAGTACTGTATCACCATAATACCTCGTGCTATTGTAACAGTGGTCATGAAATGCACCAATTTCTACAACACTTCCAACTATGGCCACATAACCTGTACATTTTTTTGAGATAATACTATGTTAAAACTAATGTTTACTACCGTTATGTATTCAAATTAACCCATGCATCATGCATTTACTATTTTTCATATATGCTTGTGTTTTAGAATATTTTCTGGTGGTGTTACTGTTTCAGGATAATCTGCATGCAACTTTATTCTTCTATGCATGAGCTTAGCATGATATTCTCTATAGATATAGCATCTTGTTATTAAGATTGAATTTCTTGGCTCTTGGCACATAACCCAGTAACTTATGGTTTTATGAATTGAAAAAGGCCCCACTGCACGCCAATGCCGGTGTGTCAGTCCCACTTGCAGTCTCACTCTGTCTTAGTCGCTAATATGTTGACTAGACAATGTGGGCAAGAAAAAGGTTTTCCAGGTCAGAGTGTCATGCCTGTTTTGGCATAACTGTGGCTGGGTATTAGAACTGCATCATCACTAGACCTTGGGGCTTGGGCTATGTAACAGTAGTGATGAAATTCTCCAATTTCTACAAGCCTTCAACTATGGCCATAGAACTGGACATCTTTTTGAAATAATACTATGTTTTACTCAAAACTTCACCGTTTATGCATAAAATGCTCCATGCCTTTTATTATTTTCCATATATTGCTTTTTGGGTTTGTTTGTTTTTTCTGTTCTTACTTTGTTAGGTTCATTTCTATAAACTTTGCTCTTCTACTCAAGATCTTACCAGAATGCTCTTATTTATAGATATAGTATCATGTTTTTAAGATCAAATTTCTTGGCTCAAGTCACATAACCCTGGAATTTATGGTTGTATAATTTTGAAAAACATATCCTAAGGAGGCCAAGGATACGATTTGACATTCCCACCTACAGCACCATTCTGTCATAATCGGCATAATCGCTAAATTTTTGTCGACTTGCCAATGTATGATCCATTCTGTCATAATCGGCATAATTGCTATTTTTTTTGTCGACTTGCCAATGTATGATGAGGCAGGTTGGAACATCATGCCTGCTTTGGTGTTCTTGGGCTGCAATCTTTGTTTAAGATCTGTGTAACCAATTAAATTTGGTCTATTTCACATTATAAGACATTTGAGGTTTTCTAGAAACATTTTTTACTATGTAATAAGTCCATAGTAAAATCTATGTATCTAGAAAAGCCAAAACATCTTATGATTTTGAATGGCTGGAGTATATGATGTGATTGATGCCCCTTCTTTTTATTTTCTTTATATTCCTTGTGTATTTTGGATTTTTCTGCTGTTACTTTTTTTTTTTCTTGTCCATTTTTAAGAAAATGTACTGTCTATCAAGACCTTACCAGAATGCTACTGTCTATAATATCGTGTTTTAAGATCAAAATTCTTTTTGGCTTATGGCATGTAACCTTTGATTTTATGGCTGTATGATTTGAAAACGGCTTGACCACAGCCTAACAACACCAAGGCTGATATGGCTGTGTGGCAGTCCCAACTTGAGTTGCTATAGTTTGTTGACTAGTCAATGTCGATGACAAAATGTTGTGTGTTAGAACGACATGCCTTCTATTGCTGTTGGATTACATCTGGGCTTTAGAACTCTGACTATATTTTTTTTGTGTGTGTTATGTAATATAAGGCCTTGTTTAGATTGCTAAAATTTCTAACCTTTTTGTCCAGTAGCACACACTGTAGCACGTTTCGTTTGTTTGTGGTAAATATTATCCTACCATGGAGTAACTAGGCTGAAAACAATCGTCTCAAGAATGTACATCTAAACTGTGTAATTAGTTATTTTTTTTTACCTACATTTCATACTCCAAACATGTCTTTTGGTGTATTAAATGTGATGTGATGGAGAGAGAGTGGAAAAAAAGGTTAGAAATTTTAGCAATGTAAACAAGGCCTAAATAGGGAAATCCACCAATTTATGAAAGGCTTCAAAGTATGACCTTTAAACCTGTTTTTCTCTTAAAATAAATATGCTATTTTGAGTTCCATTTGACCACCATTGTGTTACCTTGACACAAAATGCTCCTTTTTCTTTTAGGGAAATTTGGATCCATGCCCTTATAATTTAGGGTCCTTTGATATTTGCCCTTACAATTTGTATAATTGGAAATTTACCCTTAGTATTCTCATCATGCTGGGCATTTGCCCTTTTACGTTTTGGTCCCACTTACAGTAGTCGTATTTTCGTACATGGTCTGTATTGCCCCTGGGAGGATAGGGAAAGGCAAGCAGAGGTCCAGTGCGTGCGTGTCTTCCCCGTTATTCTCCCGTTCCCGTTCTGTCTACGAGTAGAGCCGTGAGCAGCGGTGGCGGCGGCGGCTGGAGGCGTGAGCAGCGTCAGGAGTGCCTGTGTTAGCATGAGCTGCAGCAGCGACGGCGGCGTGAGCTTGGTCTCCTGACGGCGCGACTGCTGCATGCTACTGGTGTGGTGGCTTGAGCGGCAGCGGCGTGAGCAGTGAGCTGCAGCAGCGACGTACGGTGGCATCAGCTTGCTCTCTCTGATGGCGGCGATGGTGACAATGGCTGGATGGCGACGGGCTCCAGCTCGACAGGGGCGCGGCTCTCCCTCGCGTTGACTGTCTAGATGCCTTGTTCAGATGTTTCAATCAGAAGCAAGCAGCGGATATTTACGCCAGGCGGGTGCTGACGATGGCGACGAGCGGCGCTGCATGATGCCGCGTCTGCACTCCAACCCGAAGAGCTGCTTGAGCCATCCTGCCATGCTTTGTTGTCGCTCTTCAAGGCTTAGCTTAATTAGCTAGCTAGCTTCAATTTACTACAGTACATGCAATTGAACGCATGCATCTAGTATTGGTTGGTTCCCAGTTCGTAAAATAATTAGTAATCTTGATCATCAACCAACGCCGATGCCTCCAATTACTGCCGCCGCCCAATCCAAGCTAGGGTTCGCCGCTTGGGACACCGGAGAATGTAACCAGGGGCAATACAGGGACATACACAAATACGTGTGTTGTTGATGGGCCAACTAGGCGGCAAATGTAGAAAAGGGCAAGGATGGAGGAGAGGCAAAGTTGCAAGGGTAAATTTCCAATAACATGAATTGTAAGGGTAAATTTCCAAGATTGAAAATTTGTAAGGGCAAGAATCCAAATAACCCTTTCTTTTATTGTTTTCTGTATATTACTAGTGTACTTTGGATTGCTTCTGTTATTGATATTTCTGTAGGTTCATAAACTATGGTACACTCCTGTAATCCTGAAGAATCTTGGGATCTAAAATGATGATGGATACCATATGACTCTAATGTAATCGGGCAGATGGAACAGAACGTTCTGTTTCACGGATATGCATATGCATGAAATGTCTTAAGATTAAATTTCACAAAATGCCAGTTTTTATATTGTATTGACATCCCTATATTTATTGGATTTCTTATTATGTCTACTCTGGTTTTGTGTACATTTGTCTATAATTCTAATCTTATTGTACCATTGATATCATTCATTAGGTGTTCTCCCGTACTGATCTAAGAAAGGCTCATGTTTTTCTACCACTACCGCTAGACACAAAACCTTCAATAAAGATTTCAAAACATAGATGAGAGTTGAAGATATCCACAGATTTCTTTGTGATCTTCAACTTCATCAGATGACCATGACAACACTATATAGCTGCTACACATCATTGTTTAGTGCTATTTGACTTGTTTCTTGTTTGTTATACTCTGTTTTTATTTATGTCTAACATTGTCTATTGTTTCCTTGCAGGCTCTTCGTCTGTTATCCTTTCTCGGAAATTTATTGAATATTGTATTGTTGGTTTGGATAATCTGCCAAGAACTCTGCTGATGTACTACACTAACATGCCCTTGCCACACAGAAAATATTTTCAGACAGTTCTTTGCAACTCCCCTGAATTCAACAAGACTGTAGTTAACCATGACCTGCACTATTCAACATGGGATGCTCATTCCAAAAACGAGCCACGCCTGTTGACTATAGATGATGTAGAAAATATGACCCATAGTGGTGCAGCCTTTGGTACTAGATTTCAGAAAGATGATCACGTGCTTGATCACATTGATGCTGAAATTTTACACCGCCTTCCTGGTGAGCCAGTTACAGGAGGATGGTGCATAGGTGTTGGGCATGATAGTCCATGCGACATTTCAGGTAACCCAGATGTTCTTAGACCTGGGCCTAAAGCTATAAAACTTGCTAAGTTCCTTGCTGAAAGGCTGTCATATCAGGACTTTTATGGTCATCAATGTATATGGGATTGATGGTTGTATAATTTCATCATCAGGGAACCTGATCTTTCAGGTTGTGTTTGCAGTTTGCTTCATAATGCGGTGCATTGCGTTTGCCATCAATTTGTTTCCTAGTAATCAACACTAGTTGATTCGTTTGTGATGACCTAAAACAATAGGAGTAAATCATGAGGAGACATATTGGACAATAAGCAGCTGTGGTGGCATCGCATTTCACAAGTAGAGTTCTGGTAGGGGAGAGATGAAACCACACGGGGAGAAGTACAATCCGTTTTTATTCATTCATTTAGGTAAGGACCCTCTTGTGGAGATCCAGCAGTAGCTTTTGTGGAGGAGCTGGAGAAGCCGTTTTGACTGAGAAACCGGACCTATAAAAAGTAGCGTCTCGATCAAGTCCACAAGCGTCCTACAAACCCTAAAATAAATCGCTGTAAAGAACGATTGGCCCAGGGATGATTTAGGTTTTAAAATTTTTGAAGTGATAAACCTTAACCTATATAAATTCTAAACCTCTAAAGCTTTTTTAACTTCCAAGTTCTTCCAAAAGTAAGCTAGCGAGTCTTTAGAGCCAATAAGATAACCTACCATAGAATAAATCCCAAAAAATACAATACCCGTGCGAAGTAAAAACCCGGGTGGTTAGGTTCCACCACAAGAAACCTGACAAAGTGAGCTAAACTCAGTTCGTCTCAAAATTCATTTCTAGGTCCATGGCATCACCACCGTGGCACATACTTATGCATTGACGGTTGAGTCAGGACTTAATTTTGTACTTTTCCTTCTTGTCTTCTACAAGAGTTCATTGGAACATACACGCGACCAGCAAAACCAACACACACCGCCATATTCATGCGAGTTCCTCATTTGGATCTTTAGCACTTGGGATAATTTAGCCTTTAAACGTTAGCTCTTTGAGATGTTTGGATCCATGGGCTAATTCAAGGCTAAAAGAGGGAAAGAGAGTAGGGAGGGAGGGAGAGAGAACTGTTTTTTTATGATCCTCACAAAAAATTAGCTCCATTAACACCTTTTGGAGGTTCTAATTCACTTTAGCCCTAATTAACCCCACTAGTTTGTCTCCTTTTAACTAAATAAAAGGGAGGGACTACGAATTAGCATCCATGATCAAACATACCCCTCGTCTTTCAGGCTCTTAACTTCTCCAAGAACCAAGGGCCATGAACGTCCCCATCTCTAGAAAGAGAAGATGGGCAGCTATCTAGTATAATCGTAGTCGACTATTTGGTGATGATACGAGGCCTGGTGCGCAGTAAGCCTCGCGACTTCGATGTGCTCAGTTGTCAGTTCTCATCCATCCTCCATGGCATGTCCACATGCATGCTTTCTCCGTGCAAACCACTAGTCAATTGTTTACGTTGTGTGGGACATGTATGAAGTTTGATGTACTACACTGCTACTACTGTAATTTTGTGATGAATTTTGACCGTACTGCAACATGTTACGTGTTGGATTCATCATATTTTCGCTATTGACGACGATGTCATGGCACAGACCAAAACTCGCAGTCAAGTCGAACGGCATAAGACTTCCCGCTTGCTTTGTTGTCATCCTCGTACAGACAACAGGTGACGAACTCACAATGTACGAGAACACAAGATTCTACAAGTACTGACAACTCCCTTTCGTTTCAGCAAAATAAATTTATCTGTGTTCCCAACGACGAATTTACCACGATCAGTCGAAGGCGCTATCGAGGAGCCGCTCCATGGCGAGCACGGACGAGCCCTTGCCGCCGTCTGCGGCTCCGACAGCCGCGCGCACCAGCTTCTTCATCTCCGCAGCCTTCCGCCGCATGTCCCTGGCCCTGTCGCCGTACCCGAGCACCGCCTCCACGACGTCTCTGACGCACTCCCACCCTTTGCTGCCCAGACCGCCGACCATCCTCCCGGACGCCACCTCCACGCCGACGCCGAGCTCCAGCAGCACGCGGGAGTCGAACAGCTGGTCCCCGATGAGCGGCCATGCCACCACAGGCACGCCGTGCCACAGGCTCTCCAGCACCGAGTTCCAGCCGCAGTGGCTCAGGAACGCGCCCGTGGACGCGTGCGCCAGGATGCGCACCTGAGGCGCCCACCCGCGCACCACCACGCCCTGCCCCGACGCCGCGACGCGCTCCTGGAAGCCGTCGGGGAGCCACTCGGCGCGGAACCCCTTTGCCCCGTCGCACTCCACCGGTGGACGCACCACCCAGATGAACGGATGCCCGCTGGCCTCCAGCCCCCGCGCCAGCTCCATCATCTGCGACGCCGGGATCGTGTTCTGCGACCCGAACGACACGTACAGGACGGACGCCTGCGGTTTGGAGTCCAAGAACTTGATGCACATGTCTTGGTCCGGCGCGGTGTCGTCCGCAGCTGTTCGGCCGCCGATGATGGGGCCGACGGCGAAAGTCGGCAGCCCGGAGAGCTTCCCGATGAGTTGAAGACCTTTCGGCTCGATCTCTTCCGAGGTGTTGACGACGATGCCGCCCGAGTGGCGGAAGTGGAGGGTGATCATCCGGCATAGGTACGCCAGCATGGGGTCGGTGGCGTAGTCCTCGTTGATGATCACGTTCAGGAACTCCGCGTACCGGACGCGCACGTCGGGGAAGTCTAAGAGCGCCTGCTCGTCGTCAGGACCGGCTGGGCGCGGGAACGACGGCGGGCGGAGCCAGATAGAGAAGGTGACGGCGGAGGCATAGGCGCCGGAGGTGAGGAACATGCGGTGCTGGACGCCGAGCGCGCGGGGGGCGCTCGGCCGTCCAGCCCAGGAACACGTCCGCGAGGACGCACACGTTCTTGCGCCCTTCTCTCCCCGCTAGCTCAGCCAGGAGCTTGTCGAACGACGGCCGGAGCAGCTCCGTGGCGAAGAAGAAAGCGGGGAAGGCATCGAAAGGGACGACATCGAGGTTCTCGGTGTCGGGTGGAAGGCCATGGTCGGACGGCGAGAACGGCAGCTCGGCGAAGCCGATGGACGATCCGGCCGGCAGCGTGTGCCGGAGGCTGGCGGCGTTGCGAGGCGTGCTGACGATGGTGACGTCGAGACGGCGCTGGCCGCTGCCGCCACGCTGCCCGAGGCTCTCGAAGCGCTTGGCCAGGTTGAGGAACGGGATGAGGTGGCCTTGCGCCAGGAACGGGAAGAGCAGGAGGTGGCCAGCGCAGCCGGTGCGGCCGCTGCGCTCTTGTTGGTCGTGAACCATTGCAACAAGAACAAGCTAATTGCTCGAGACTGGAATGGACTGCTGGTGTTTTCTGTGAGGACGCTGCTGACTATGACTAGTAGTGACGATACATGTAGAGCACCCGCAGTGGGTAGAACCAGGTTCGGTTCGATGTATAGCACCGGGTTCTCCATCGAGCCATGCTCCCAGTGTATAGTATCCGGTTCCATCCTATCATTTATTGCATTGAACCAAGTTCGAGCCGCACACTGCGGGTGCTCTAAATAGGCACGCACGCACGCCGGACGCCTGTGCCGTTTGCCTGTTTGGCGCTTGTGCGTGTTATTTATGGGTTGTTCCGCGCGCGCTTCGAAGCGCTCCACGTGACAACTTTGTACTATTTTTTTGACAACAACTTTGTACTATTGGAAAGTTACAAAACTTGTGCTTGTTTTTTCTTTGACCTTTGTAACCCAACTTTGTTCATTACTAGTAGGTATCATAGTGTGAGGATAAAAAAAAAAAAAAAAAAAAATATCATAGTGTTGATGTCTGTTTGCCGTCTTCTACGTGTCCTCTGCTATTTCCGTTTTTTTTAAAAAAAAAGCACTAATCAAAGAATCTCAACACATGTGTCTCTAAATAGTGAGGCCTCGTTTGACACCGCTCAACTTTACTAGTGAACTTGTTTTTTTTTTAATAACTGCTCCATGAGCAATTTTTTAGGTGAAGCTAATACGTTTTTGAAAAAAAAATGTCTAGCAAAATAGCTTCATGCATGTATGAGAGAAAGAATAAGGGAGAGAGCTGGTATAAGCTATTATTTTTTAGTTTCATCACAACTCATGTCATTGTGAGAGGGGAAGAAAAACAACTTCACGAAAAACGAAGTGTTTGGCAAAAAAAAAAAAAAAAAGCTTACAACAACTCATGAAGTTATTGTGAGTTGTGCCAAAGAGGTTCTAAGTATATTCCACCATGAATTTATCTATACCTACTAATAAAGAGAGAAAATTTTTCCGTTCACCCTTTTTTTTTTTTTCAAAATAGGAGAAAACATGGGGTAACCATGCAATTGGAAGAATAAAAAACAGGGTCAAACATGCAAAGTTAAAAAATAAGGGTAAACGAGCAATTGGACTTTAAAACAAGGACAGTCTAGCAATTTTCCCATGGCATAATAAATATGTGTAGTTGTTTATGTAAATTTGGTCAAAATTAGGAGAGTTTAAAATTAGTACTATTCGGGTTCTTTTTTTTTTTAATTCTGAAACCATAACATCTGAAGCTTGACTTTGGGTGAGAATCACATGGTATCTTGCATTGCACCTCGGTCGTCTTTTTCCGTGATCACAAGGTCGGTCTAGCAATTTTCCCATGACATAATAAATATGTGTAGTTGCTTATGTAAATTTGGTCAAAAATTAGGATAGTTTAAAATTAGTACTATTTAGGTTCTTTTTTTTTTTTAATTCTGAAAACCAGAACATGTGAAGCCGAAGGGCGAGCTAGAAATTATACTTGGGGGGCAAAACCAACATGTAAAACCTAAGTGCAACTCAACTCGTTAGGTTTCTTATGGTGACTGTCCCGATTAGTTTATTGACATCAACGGTCTGCTAGCAATTTCTTATATGTATCCTAGGTATTTTTTCGTGATAAGTGACTTGCCTTGTTGACGTAAGACGTCTAGGGTGACTTTGTAAGTCTTGAGTACCAACTTCGGTATTTTAGTGACGATGATTTATATAACCTAGTTGTGTTTTTATATTATTATATTATCTAGAAGATATAAATAGGTATATTATAAGACAAGAATTTTGTATAATCTCACTCTTAATATAAATAAAAAGTACTCCCTCCATAGTTGAAAAGAAAGATGTTTTGGAAAAGGTTTGGGCCAAACATTGGGAACATAAATCATGAATAACTTTTAAGTCGTTGAGTTTAGAAATGTGAAAATCATATCAATAGATTTATCTTGAAAAATACTTTCATAAAAGTATACATATATAATTTTTAATAAATATTTTTATAGAAAAGAGAAGTCAAAGTTGTGCTTTGGAGACCGTGTCGCTATCCTAAACGCCTTTCTTTCAACTATGGAGGGAGTATTAAATTATGTGAGCCTAAAAGTCTATCCGACAAACTTTTCGGGGTTGTTCAAGAACAAACGAGAACAAGAACAACATTTTTTTTGTGCTTCTCAATATATTAGCAGCCTATTTATCTCGACGCTTATAAAAGAAAAGTTAAAAATAGGAAAAGAAACAAACAACTTGCCATCACAAACAAAAAGCCTTTCTATGGAGGAAATTTTCCAAGTCAAGCTCAATGCTATTAGAAAGGAACAATTATAAATAATTTAATTTTTGTTGTGCACGTTGGGGGCCATGGCCAATATGCCTCAGCCCCCTCAGCTCCACCACTGGTGAGCTTGACTTGGGGTGAGAATCACGTGGTATCATACATTGCACCTCGTCGCCTTTTTTCCAATGATCACAAGGTGTAGCGCCCAATGATGATCCAAAGGTTGGCTGAGAGGTTATAGGCGCTTTTTCCAATGATCAGCCCCGCAGGTTGGTGATAAGTACTAGGAGTAGACTAGACTAGATGGCACGCTGCTTCTACGCCATTGCTTGTTGAGCTACCCATCGCTCACCTTTCAATCCTTCGAGAACGAAAGTAGTTTGAACCGAAACAACCACTATACCATAGCCGATCTATAGCGCCGGACAACGGTCACTAAAACTTAATATTAGACCTCTACTATTGGTCACTACAAAATCTTAACTATTTTTACTTGTGGTATAGTGAGCAAAGCATTGTTTCGGCAGAGCAGCCACATCATTCGATACAACGGCCTCGTAGGCTCTGTTAGAATGTTGCAATTTATAACACGTTTTTATTCCGACAGTTATGAGTGGACCTAGCGACGTGTTAAGTTTATATTGATGATGTCACTACTTGGGAATTTAGATCATGTATTCGACCAAGAATCCATTTACACAGATAGGGCTTGCTGTGAACACTAACGATGGGCAGGTCCAGTCGAAACATGAGATCTCGTTGAACATACGTCGAAATTCTTACATTCAATGGCCTTAAAAGTAACTGACAGTAGATTGCAAAACGTCCCCCATCAAAACTGATGCCTGATTCTTGTGCACCAGACCATGATTTACATGATCAAATCGGGGACGCGTAACTACAATGAATAACCTCACCCTATATACATGGTTCTTTTCACAATATGCAATCACTAAGTCACTACACACTAGTGTTACATAGCAAAACAAGATCTGAAGCAGAAACCCAACTATATTCATCATTTCTTTTCCTTCCGCGCCATATGTACCTCATCTCATTTACAAGACCGGGTTACATCTATTTCCTATATAACCTGGCAGTCCATAGTATTCTTCTTAGATTGCAGACGAGCCTGGATACTTTTCAGAACAATTCTAGTTAGTACTGTGACTTCGGCAAAATCAACATCCTCCGCACTCCACGTGGCGTTCATTGTTTTTACCTTCCCAATTGCCTGTGCATTGGAAATGACATGTAAAGGTAGCACCAAGAAGCAGACACCAAAACCAAAGCAGGGAGTATCACTATGTTTCATCTCTAGCTGGAACAATGTCTATGTCCGTTCATTTTCGAAACTGTACAGTCGAGAATCTGATAGAACAGAGAACATCTGCGTCTCCACAAAGAGCTGCACCATGTTAAGAATAATGAGAATGCAGGCAAAATGGGGAAAAAACACAGCAGTGACAGGAAAAAAGGAAGAAAGCTGGTTCCATTAGAAGCATGCATAGCGTGACAGCATCATAGGAGTTTCATCAAGAAAAGCCCTATGAATGAGGATCTGCTTATATTTTGTGCCTTGACCAGACAGAAAGGCCTGATGTCTGCTAGTTCCTTCAACTATACTATGTGTCTTTCTTAAAAAAAAAAACACAGAATCTCCTGTGTAAAACAATAAGATAAGTACCTTTATAAATGGTTGATCATTTGAGGGGAATGAATCAATGAAACTGTCTTTCAGAAGCAAAGAAACCTGATCAATTCAGGACCAACATTACTCAATCGATTTTATGCTGTTTAAGAGAACTAACAAACAACATAATTGTTAAGGGTAGAGAACAATGTTTGTATTGCTAACCCTGTCATTGTTTGGCTGTACATTTGTAATCGTATGAAAGCGTAAGTCAGAGCAAAGTGATTCCAAGTAGGTTCTCATTACATTTAAGAACTTCCAAGCTACTTCAGCCTGCAATAATATCCATATGCAATGTTTATCATTCAAAAACTAAATTGGATAATCAATAGAAGTTTAAATGATCACGTGCGAAGATAATTTTCTTCTAGAGAAAAAAAAAAAATAAATGGTAGAATCTAGAAAGTAAAATGATAAATCTACAGAGTGGTAAAAATTAGTACCTGAACTTCATTACATTTATAGATGGGATGTCTCTTAGCCAAAGAATTCTCACATGATAGTCTGGCATGAAGTGGACCGAGATTAGAAACGAGCTCCTTGTAACGTGGAAGTTGAGGCAATGAACATGTCTTGACCTGCGAATTTTTTATACAAGGCTAACATTTAGCTTGCACCATAGGGCATGACTGTATTTCCTCATAAATGATGTCCCAATAAATATCACAAGATATCATTTAGAAAGGTGCAATTCATGGTTGCCTGACGTAAAAAAGAGCATTAGTGGATAAAATGCATCTCTGCAACCCGATGCCTGTGTGTGTGTGTGTGTGTTGGTGGTGGTGGTGGGGGGGGGGGTGGGGGGAGGGAGGGGTGTACAAAAAAAGTATAGATATTCGTTTCCCTTCCCAAGATGCTTTTTCACTGAGGAAATAGCATGTAATGTATACTTGCCTGATCTTTCTGGACATTGACCCTGACAAGAGTAGATCCTTTCATCTTGATATCAGGGGTTTATGTTGTACACCAGCCTATAAAAGAAACTGGATTACTGTTTACACTTCAGCTATACTAAGAGTTAATAATAGGTTTGAATTGCTAACATTTAGCAACTATGGTCACTGTAAATTAACTCAATAATGCTCCTTCAATTCCAAATTATAAGTCATTCCAACATTTTTGGAGAGTCAAAGCATTTTTTGTTTGACCAAAACTATAGAGAATTACAAAGATTTATGACATCAAATAGGTGCACTATGAAAATATAATAAAGAATCTAATGATATTTATTTGGTATCAGAAATTTTTTTATTTTATCATATAGATTGGGTCAGACTTAATATACTTTGACTCTCCAACAATGTTGGAATGACTTATAATTTGGGATGTAGGAGTAGCAACCAAATAAATGAGCTTCAAGAGCCAAACAAGCTTACAATGAAAGGTACAGGGGCATCAAGAAAATCAATCAATTTCCTCGGAAGAACCTGCAAAGAAAGACATACGAATGAGCTAATTTTTGCATATAGTAAACCTAAAGAATGTTTCTTTGACAAAACTTTTGTGAGAAATGGTGTTATGATATAAGTTATCTGCTGAAAGCCCCCACACAAGATGGGTTCAGGTAAAGGCAATTTTCAGAATGTCCTGCTCTTGCTTACTTTGCATGCAGGCTGACTTGAACACAGGACCCCCAGGACACTAGCACGTAAGTGGAGAGATTTTAACACTATATTCCAGGCCCGTCCTTTCATGCCAATTTTCCCAAAGAAAACACATACTGGCTACTGAGCAACTGTAGAAAGACCCTTGTTCATGGCAGCTGTCTATGCTAATTTCTAAGAAGATTGAGCCACATTAAAAAAAAAAAAACTCAACCTGCAGGGAGTAAGACAGCCCCTGAGCATTGCATTAAGAAGACGACCTTCCCACACAGGTCAAGAAAACCCCCAAAGCCCCACCCCACCCATACACAACGGCACCAGTGCCCATGTGACAACGATCACGACCAGGGGGACGGGTCTTAGACATGTGCTTTGGTGTGGGACAGACGAGGGGATTTCATGTGCTTTCGTGTGTCGGACAGACGAGGGGATTTTATTTTAATCCCAGCCTGAAATTCGCTCCCACAGGAAATAGGACATGGGGACAGCTACTCAAGTCATCTAACCGCTTAACTAGAGGCCCATCCGCAAGAGCCACAATTTATAGAAATTTAAAAAATAGATGAAGGGAAACATAATACTCACTGGTTTATACAATTATTCAGTCACACGACTGACAATCTTATGCCTATAGCAAATGATATGATTTGATAAATGTGAGCAGTGTATAACATGGTAAATGAAACGCAAAGAAGATCAAAGGTCAAGTTCTTATGATCCAATACCCAAACAAATGAAATTATAAATATAGTATTCCAAAAAAAATGGATACAGGATAGAAACTGAGCAAATGAGTTTGGGTCCTTATCGAGGCAAATTTGGGTGCTTGTTTTTTTTTTATATAAAGTCACCTAGATCCTCCCAAGTTGGTCTGTTTTAAGATAGAAACTTAAATCTTAGAGGACTTACCGGAAGCAACAGACTTTGCCACTGGAAAGGCCTTATCATCGGTATAACCGACAAAACAATTGCTGACAGGACACCCTGCAGTTACTCATTTGAGAGAAGCACTTGAATTAGTGGGAACAAGGATGGCATGAACCTAAATCACGCTGTTACAATGCTCAAATAAAACCATACCAGATTTGGGCATATTACCACAATTTGCTTCTCCAGCAGAACTCCAGCAAATAATCCTAGCACCTTCAGGAGAGAATAATAACTTTATTCAGAAATGAACAGCCAAGATAGCAATCGCCATTTATATTATGCCCCATGGTACCCAATGTATGATCTTAAAATGCGTTAGTAATGATCGAACTGAACAAACAGAATTGCATGGATGTGTAGTTCAATCACAAAAGTATGGTCATATTTGTGGAATTTCACAAACAGCAAAAAAAAAAAAAAAAAAAAAAAAAAAGATAGCAGAAAATCTTGCTTGTCAAAATTATATCTTGAAAAAAGGTCGTCTTGACTAAGATGGTCCTAGAAATTGAAGAGCAAATTTTCTGCCCATACAAATAGTTCTGAGTTCAAGAGCATATTTTAAAATCTTCTTTCCAAACGAACTACTACTTAACTCTGAATCCTAGTACCACCAAAGAAGATGTTTGAGTATTGTTTGACTACTAAATTTCTTGATCAGACTATTGTTTGAGTATACAGCTAAGTTTGTAGTTGTTTCTCAATTCAGCACTGAATTAGTTGGTTGCTTTTTTTTTTTAGGTTTTGTAACCTAATATTTTTTATAATACACAGCAGTAGGAAAAAAAAAATTGTGTGCGGATCATCCGCATGCGGCACGGTGCGGATGTAGAGTGTATTCTGACAGTGGACCTGGTAAACACCATGCTGCACCACTGGTTTTGTTTCTAATCTCTTCCACATGGCGCAATTTGGTTGGAAGTCCACATGTTTCCGGTAACGGATGGTCCGCACGCAATTTTTTTTTCCCAGCAGTAGGGCCTCCCATACTGTTTCTATAAACTGAAAAACTGGGAGTAGCACAACATACGCTTTCCAGAGACAGAGAACGACAAACTGTAGCCATAGTCCATATCGACAATGCAAGAGCTTCTTCTGCAGCCGCCAAATGTAAATTGATCTACATTCAAGTTTCTAGATTAGGGAAGTGGAAGAATGATACCACTGGCTAGAGTCATGATAGGTGATAGGTCAAGCATCTACCTTATTTGTTTCTTCCTTGTTAGTCAAAGCAGTGTCCAAAATCGCCTCTCCAAAACCCAACAAAGATAATCCAGGCCGGGAGTATTTCACAGGTTGAGATGTTCAAGGGGCGGAATACAAGTTCACCACCACGAGGTGGCAGAAGAAGAGCGTGGTAACCACAAACAATCTGTAGAGGTTCATTATTGTGTGCCTAAAAAACCATATGTCTATGATCAGTAAGAATCAGAGCACCTGATGGTATTTGTGAAGCATGAATATGTCAGGCAAACCTTAGCCCATCCTATGACTTTTTGATCATCAACAATCACTTCATGTTTCACATTTACTCCATATTCTTCATCTGATGCGGCACCTTTGACTAAACTGTCGTACAAGATGTGTCACAGTTCACAATGGCATGTATTCCAACATGATCAGCAACAATTTTGGAGAAAGAAAAGATTCAACGACTCCATAATACCAGGAAATCATTATTTAAAGGTTTACCTTTCTAAGGAATCCACACTTTGTGCACGCTTTAATCTTGTAGAGGTAGGAGAATGCATGGAAAGAAGATCTGGGGAAGTATTCCCATTGTCATATGTGTACAAGTTCTCTGATAAACAGTCTTCATAATGCTGGAAACTATGCCTTGCCTCCTTTTCAACTTCTCTTACATAACTAGAATCTGAAATCTCACTAGCAGATATACTTTGAGAAGAATTAGGCTCCCAACTTCTGAACAAATATGAAGACATGTCCCTTTCTGATGGAACACTTGATGAAGAAATGAGACCTGATATACTGTTGACAGGTACAGCATATTCTGTCCAGTCAATGTACGGAATCCCATTTGAAGAATCAAAATCACCGTCTACTCCCTCTTGTCCTTTCACAGGACGAGGAACTGGCTCAGCCAGAGCAACTTCACCAGCAAACTGTGTTATCCTGTCAAGCCTCTCCTGTGCAATAATGCTGTTCATAGAAGACACGCCACCATATCCTTAGAACTAAATTGATGAAATCTTGGATGAAAATATATAAATATATGTTAGATCTGAAAACGAACCTGTTTAGCATCTCATAGTGTAGCTCAAAAAAAGGTACCTTTGTAAGTAGACAGTAACAACGTGGTGCAGAAACCAAGAAACGACTTGGCTTATAGGAATTACGATTTAAGGGTGAAACCGCACCTAGTATACCAGGTGCTTTTTGAACTATTTCCTGAACATGCAGACAAACACCATATAGTGTCGCATTGTCTGATACCTGGTTCATAAACAACAATATTGAAAAACATCAAACAAGAGATGTAATAAGACTCACAAACCTGTAGGTAGGAAAATGCAATATCAGAATAATCAAGATATTAACATCCAGGAATTATAAAATGGAATATTCTTCTTAGTTCTTAACGCAATGATACCCCGTATTCAAGTTAAAAATGGAAGACATAAACAAACCTTGAGGGAGAAGATAAAAGACAGATCATCTCGAGACAGATGTTCCTATGTAAAAAATAGTTATACATGTTAGGTCGAATACTTCAAAAGAATGGACAGTGGCAGCTGCCGCTGAAACTGAAATGCTCAAGCTGGAATTCCATGTGAAATAGGCAGCGGAAGTGTAGTCATTCAGAGATAAAATAGAGATATGCTAGTTCTACACATGAGCATTAGACTCCAAAGGAAACTCCAGCTGTTAGATTATTCTTTGACCAGCAAGTATTATTTTCCTTTTCTTTTCTTTTTCTCTTTTTTGGCAAAATGAATACTGTTAGTATATTTTTGTTTACAGGAGAAAGAAAAGGCGATAGTTAGTTGGAGTCACTAAATATGTCATTAGTCACTAGCTCAGCACAATCCTAAACTTGTTATCTGAAAACATAATACTTATGTGCTGACATGGATAAGGATAACCACAACCATGCATGGTGATCTGAAAATTACCAATTGAAGCTTTTTCATAATGTGGTAGCTGTCCACTTCAGCATGTAGGTAGAGTTTTTTATAGGATACTTTGTATGTGTACCATTACTCTATCTAAAAAACTGGTTTATTAAATAGCACTGGTAGCCAATAGGAAATAGCCAGTAAAACAGACAACCACCAATATCAGGAGTCCATGATGTTTTCTGAATCCTGCTATGATTTCTCACCTGCCCAAATACCACTTCATTCAGGTCACTCATGGATGGAGTCCTCTCTATTAGGCGAGCCTGAAATTTTAAGTTTTTAAAAATATCAAAAAAAAAAATTTTTGTGGAATATATAATAACAGAACAAAAAAGAAAGAAAATACTAAATTTGGAATAAAAAATATGGAGTAGCCAATGGAGCAGGGCAATGAAAGCATTCATGTAAAAGCATGAAAGGATAAATTGTTAGCCTGCACTGCTCAAGATGAATTTAGCTCCGGCTCTAATAATAGTATTACTAAACAAGCTTAGATAAGAATAACAAAAAAAAAGGAGTTATTATCTATGCTAAAAGAAAGCCAACTCCCATCCATATTATCATGAGCTAAGGAGAGAGAGAAGCCAATCTCTTTACAGTGAACCCATAATGTGGCACGTAAGAAAGAGGTGCATCCCTATTCATATAGCCAAGAAGTTTATGTTACTGACCTTTACACCTTCAGGAAAACAGAATGAGGGCAAATCAGCCTCCCTAATTTCTGCTCTCTTTCCAGGTGGATACTTGAAAAGAATCTGCAAGTTGCT
Source organism: Hyparrhenia diplandra (assembly GCA_015847255.1). Lineage (NCBI taxonomy): Eukaryota > Viridiplantae > Streptophyta > Magnoliopsida > Poales > Poaceae > Hyparrhenia > Hyparrhenia diplandra. The sequence goes on from JADLZK010011197.1 coordinate 28,458, forward strand.
CTTTGATCAGTTTCTATCAGATAAAAAGTGTAGTAAAAATTGTCACTGTCACTACCGTTACAAAGATCACTAAGTAAAAAATAATAATGTACAATGTGCGACCAACATTGGCATCCTCTACCTATCAACCTCTCGGACAGTGTGTTCCAAATTGTAAGTCTATGCAACTGTACAAGACAAAAGTACTTATCCAAACATGCAAACCAGCCTAGGCCCTAGGGGCCAAGTCAGTCCAATAAGTACACACTTTCCTAACAAACCAGCATAGGACTATCCGCATTTGAATGTGTAGCTAGGGTTCACCAGACGTAAACTAAACACAGAAGGACTTCAACATGAGATCAGATGAATGTACTAAATGCCAAACTTACAGCAAACTGTAACTAAATTTATGGAGAAATTCTGATGTTGCTACGAAGTTTGTCCTCAGCGCTTATTTCACAATTTACTTCTAAAAAAGAAGTCTTAAGCATGAAAAGTCAATAAAAGCACCAAAGAGACTTTTGTGCTAAATTGAAACCAGTAGAGCCAGGTGTTGAATCCTTCCCTCCCACCTAAACAGAAAGGTGTACATATTTTTACTATAGGGCCGGTGTGCATCTGTAAGCAAAATAAAGCTGAACAAAAGAGGTATCTATTAAAAAAAGGATAATGCATTCATTTTCTCCAATGAGGGGTTCCTGTACACCAATAGATTATACCATACTGCAGTCTGCTGACAGTACAGGCTCTCTATAAGCTTTGCCAAATGGCAGAAAGGGAATCAACAATGTAAACTAGAACAACTAAGTAACATGATCTATTGTAACTAAATTTGTTTTCAAGCTCTTACCTGGGGTTCCATAGATGGTACAGGCTCAAGACACTGGATTTTTCTAAGATCTACTATCTCTGATCGTGCTACATTAGATTCCCAGGCTTTCTTTTTTGCAAAAGCATCCTCAATTACTCCGACATTTGCATAAGAGTGGAGACCAACCACAAAAAAATGTTCAAAGAGCAATGTCGGTTCCCTATATTGCATATTATCCTGCAGAAGATGGAATTGGCAAGGGCAACTTGATATTAGATACATATCAAATATTGCAAGCGAAATGATGAACATCAGAAGCTAAAACAGTAGTACAATTCATGTAAACTCTGTCTGCATAATCAACCAGTATGAAACGGCACCAAATAGAAATCTACCTATATTTCTTTTGGATGTGATTGTGTGAACTTGACAATTTCAAGGTGAAGCTAAAACTCTCAAGCTATTTGCACTGATTTATCCCTCCACTTTTCACATTTTCTTTTGACTCTGTCAACCCGGGGTGGGGGGTGGGGTGGGTGGGGGGGGGGTGGGGGTGGGGGGGTGGGGGACGAGATTCGGTGACATTCCCGGTGACATTCCCTCGTGACATTGAAGTCACTGACATGTGGGGACCCACGCCTTTTTGGGTCCCACACGCCGCTGACTCAATGTCACGGGAATGTCACCGTGGAATGTCACGGAATCTCAGTCCGGTGTGGGGCGGGGTTGATTTTAATTTCGTTGATCTAGGCCCCCAGAAGGTAGCCCATCTTATTTTAAAATACATCATCGTTTTCTGAAATTTATCTCAATTACATAACAAGAGTAAGTGGACACCTTTTGAGTCGGGTACAGCTAATGAAAAGACATACAGATGCACAATTTATCATAAGAGCTATTGAGAAAACAGGTGCGTTCCATACCTGCGACTTGGAGCGGACTTGATACCACTGCCGCTTCTGATTCGCCATAGCCTCAAAGTTCACAGTCGTCCGTAGCAACTGCTCCCTGGGGCTTCTCTCGACACCTCCTCCGCCTCCAATTGGCCCCCACTTCCAAGCGCGCTGCATCTGCTCACGGAACCGCTGGAAGCTGCCGGTTCGCACATGCCGCGACTGCTGCTTCATCTGCGACGGCGGCGGAGAGGACGTCAACGAGGCTGAGCGCGGCGGAGACGACGTCGACGAGCCTGAGCGTGGCGGGGACGATGGCGCCGAGTGCATACACGAGTCCGTCTCCTCCCTGGACGGCGATCCTACCCCGGCGTGGCCATCGAATTCTCATGCTCCTCCGCGCCTCCCGCGCACTGCCCCGACGGCGATGAGGCGATTCCAGTATCCATCCTCCCCGGCTCCTCCCGCGATTCAGAAACTGACGGAGACTCCTCCCCCTCCATCGCCGCACACCTCGACGACGAAGATGTCGGTGACTCGTATGTTTCCGCTTCATCCGCGGCTGACCGCCCGTCGCCCTGCGATCTCCACGCTGACGGTGACGAAGCCTCCGCGGCTGCCTCGCCATCGCAGCACGCCCCCGGCGACGCGGAGGCGGTGGACGTCTCCTCCACCGCGTCCTCGAATGCGTCCGCCTCTCGCGGTGACCTCCCCCCTCCTCGTCCGCCTGTCCGCGCGGCTCTGGCTCCGGCGCCAGCGACGCTGCGGCGGCGTCGCCGGAGGTGAGTTCCTCCATGCCCGCAACCGCGAACCGTAATTCCGAGGGTCGCTGTCGCTGCAATCTAGCGTCAAACGTCAGGATGAATGAATAGAAACACCAATGGACGGAACGGAAGGGGAAGAGGAGGCGGCCGAGATCGTTCAGAATAATAAATGGCTAAAACTGAGCGGAAATTTTAGCGATCGTTTTTTTAAAAAAATGGGAGTACGGCCAAGACGGAACTCGAAAAGGGGAAGGGCACATCGTCGCACGTGGTAGGAAGTGCAAGGCCGGGACCACCTGTCAGTTTTTTTTTAGGGGTATGAATGGCGACTGACAGGTAGGTTTGGCGTAGTATGGCGGGATTTGAGTTTGCTTTCTGGTGTGTGCGGATGAACTTGCTTGGAAACAAAATACCTCACTTTTGTTGGGCTCTTTTAGAAAAAAAAAATCTTATTACAAAAGTTTCATGCAGATGTATTTTAATCCTGGCATTTTTTTTATAAAAAATTGTGATTGATTGTTTGGACGAAATGTAGAAGACTGACAGGATACTGTATTTTTAGAAAATTATGTGATAGACCGTGTTAGGACATGTATGCACAATGATTGAGACAACAGTTGTCCGTAAGTCCATTGTTATAAATTCCATATTCTAAATTCTAAACTTGTTTTGACAATGGTTGGTCATAGTTAATTTTTTCATGGTTACAATATAATTATTATTCTGGACGGAGGGAGGGAGTAATAGACGAGCCACCGTTAAAAATATTTATCTTGGAGCAATCTAAATACTAACTATAACAGATTTTCATACTCTAGGCCTCTATTAATTATTAGACGACACATTTCAATCTCCTGTTTCTTTCTCTTCTGTGACAAAACAAAATTGTATGTGACGTCTCTTGCCCTCTTCTAGGGGGTGATGTACCACATTTTTTTTTTTTTGACAAACTGCAACATGTATTATATTAAAGCTTGGCCCACATTCAAATGTCCACAAAGGATCTGTGATACATTGTCCCCCGCGATCGGAAAAGTAAACAACTCCTACCGAGGCACCTAATAGAACGAATCTAGTTTATTACGGGCGTCAAAGATGCACCGGATTACCGGCCTCGCATTCAAGAGTGGGTTGATAGAGGCATCGAGGAAAAAGCATGCCGGCTTTTCAAGAATGTCGGATGTAGAAGAAACTCGAGCCGAAAAACCTGGTGTTGTTTAAATGCAATTACATTCAAATCAATCTATATGTACATTACAGTACATATGGATTGAGGTAACATGTAAGAGCTCTAAAAGTAAACCAATACAGGCTCATCCGCGCGTGGGGATTGGGGAGCAACAGTGACAGCGCTAGAAAACAATTACCACTTTGTAAGACCATTTTGATAATCTCATGATAGACTACGTGGTAGTACAAAGAATGATTGCAACGAAGGATTACTTGGGTGTTTGTGCAATACTTATGGGTGATTTGCTGGATCACGTGAAACAGCGTCGGCAGTTCCGCACCAGACCGAAAAAGGAAGGCTCTTCCTTCTCCCGATCTCCCTGGCCGCTGCCGCGCGCGGGCGGGTTGGTTGGCGTGGCGTGGACTTCACGGTCACGGGGAGAGAAATCAGAACGGGAAGGTTCGAGCCGGGCTACAGGGTCACAGTTACAGCTGCGCGCGTCCTGCAGGGCGCGGCCGGCTCGTGTCGTGGGTGGGAAAAGGCTGTAACGCTCGGTGCCGACGACCACCATGACCGACAAGGCCAGGCCGCCCAGCCCTCGGGGTTCGCGGTCGTGCTCGTGCATGGAAGATTGACAGGCAGGCTGCAGACAGGGGTGAAAGAAGCAGACCGGTGGGTTTGAGCGTTTGGCCGGGGCCGTTGCTGATGGCAGCAGACTACTCCGTATGCAGGAGCAAGCAGGGCACCGGTCAGCTGCCTAACAATAACAGATCAGAGGAATTGCGCGGCCGCGACCAAGGTGACCATCACAGGCAAAAGTTGGAGCACTAGCTACGCCCCGGCCCGGCGGGAAGCAAGCGGCAGCAACAGCAAATAGTGGGGGAATCTTGCGGTCTTGGCTTACTCCGGTCCGGTGGAGCATCTTCTAACTAGATTTGCCACCAAAAACCGGACAAAAGAGTTGGTAGTAGGATACCCCAGCACCGTCCACTTCAGACTTTTTAAAGGACACGGACTGTTCAGTTATGCGAGCTATACATCTCACCATTTTTTTTCTCGAAATATTACATCTCACTTCACGACTTTCGGTCGTCCTTGTGCCGACCAAAAGCCCAGCGCCGTCCACTGTTGGCTTTCACATTGGCTTTGACGTCAGCTGATGCCTATTTCACATGTAGCAAATGCGAGGGGCGGTAACGAAAGCAAGATGAACACAAAGCATATACTTATGGTGGTCTCATTCTACACATAATAAGTAAATTGTGTTCGAGAGTTGACATATACTCGGTACTCAAACTTCCAACCTCACCGGTGCAAACAACCATGTGTTGGATCACAATTTCTATCTAAACTTAGACAAAAGTGCAACCTCACGTGATTTGTCTCCCCGAGGCTATCTTTTTCTTTGCAAACAACGGCTAACATCATGCAAGCTTATGACTATTTGATCTCTCTCTCCTCCATAGCATTTCCCGTCTAACGTTGTACATGCCATAGTGGCGATTGAGCCAGCTAATGACCACAATCAACAACCGATGACAAAGCCACGACTTCACTTGGACTTCAGAGAAGATTTACTTAGCTTCATTTGAATTTCATAAGATTTACTTATTAGCTCCATTTGGATTTCATAGTCTAAAGCTTAGTCACTAAACTTTATACCACTTTAGCTCTCTTTTCTCGAACATGCATTGCACAAATTTCATTAAGACGAAGAAAATGTTTGAGTTACAACACAAACAAATAAAAAACAAAGAAGAATACGTAGATTGTGATTACAAGTAAACTAATCGGAAACTCAAGCTAGAAGCAAATGGAGAGATTCCAGGCGGATCACTCCTCGTCCTCATCTAGGTTGGCTAGGTTCAGCCACCGGATCGAGGTGATCACCGAAGAGCACCTCCATAACCTCTTCCTTGCTTGGCGTCAGCGGAGCCTCAAAGGCTGCCGAGCGGCCTCCAAGTCAGTCGGCGGGAGATGCGATGCAATGGCCATCTTCTGCATCAGTATTGACTACGCCTGAAGCGTCGCATTTGCCGCACGAGGCTTAACAGCCAAGCGGGAGCCCGCGAACGAGTGTTGCCGGCATGCGCGGCCTACGTAGCTTCGGCCCCTCCTTGATCAGCAGGAGTCCATCCGGGTGCACACACACGTTCCTGAAGCTGCTGGGTGACGCGATCAAGAGCCTCGGCGGAGTCACGACCACCGCCAACAAATTGCCTTCGTCCTCCAGGCTTACGGATTCAACAAACCCCAGGCTGCTCCATGCACTCCTGCTAAGGCGCAACCTCAACAGCCACACTGCCAGGCGCGTCTGCTCATTTACAAAAAAAACAGCCTGACAATGGCATCTCATTCGCATCTCAACAAGGCTGCTTCCCTGATCAAAATTCAGACCAGCCCTGTCCTGAATCTGAAGACTGCAGCGCAGTATTACAATTTACAGCTCCTAATCTCACGAGAGTCTAGCTAATTTGTGCAGTAAAGTTTCAGAAAAGTAGTCTAACTAATTTGTGCAGTAAGGTTTCAAAAACTGTAAATCTGATGGAGTTCAATCATCCATGTCACACAAAAAAACGGAAACATTCAGTTTCATATATTAAGCTATTATAATATAGAAGCTTACAAGAAAGTATCCAGCACATCACTATCCAGTTTGTCATACTGAACACGATGCAGGTTTACAAACAGAAACCCTCTAATCTATACTTCACACAGCACTAATGTTGAGCTTTGACAAATACTCCTAAATTGATTACTACTTGCAGTATTTTTTTTTTCTTATTATTACAGCAGGTTTGTTACAAACTAGAGAGACACCGGCAATGAACACAGGAAAGTACAGTTTCCAGCAATAACCGGTAGCCACCATGGTACTCAAGTACACTAAACTGCTAGATTCTAACTTCTAAGATCTGATTGCTATTAGAGCTATTGCAAACATCATTTCAACTGACGGTGTTGGCCATTATGAGTCTGTGACACAAAAGAGCTGAGTGCAAATCTCTGTTTCAGCACTCAAAATCAATCATCAAACTCATCAGGATCAGCACCTTCTCTTCAGTAGCAGCAGCATTGCCATCTTCTTCACACTCGCTCACTTCCGCATCATCATGTGGGTCTTCAACTTCATCTTCCTCTTCTCCATCTTCAGTAGTAGCAGCAGCAACATTTCTGGTATGGCTACATAAAAGAAAGCAAAAGCATTAGGAGAAGAGCAAACTTGCATAGCTAAAGGGGCACTGCTGATCAAAGAACGCAAGCAGGTTATGTATTGTATACAATTCTAAATTAGTATGAGGAGAGCCATAGCCATTTATAGAAAATCCAACCAGCATGTATTGTATACAATTGTAAATTAGTAAACCAACAGAGTTTTGTTAACTTACTAGATGGTTTTGGGGAGCCTCTTATAGGTAACAACCAAAACAATAAAGCAACATAGGACTGTTGCTGTCCAGACTCTTAAGATTAAAGTTCCCAGGCTCCATCATTACGCATGGAACTCTATTGATATTACCAATTGTTCCTCTTGCAGAGAATACTTAATAAGTACAGAGACATCTCCCCCAGCTAGCCTTGCTAATGCATTTCAAGGTAATGGGGAAAAATGTTACAACCCAAATAAAGCAAAACAATAGAGGACACTTGACTGCCCAAGGTGGAAAGTTCTAACCACATTTTTCCGAAGAACTGCAGAGATAGGCCAAATACACAGTTTTACTCATTATCAACACAGCACATGAAAGGCGAATGCTATGAGAGGAGGAAACTAATCTGGCAGTGTTTTGCTATTAAAATAGTTTGTGTGAAGTAAAGACATAGTAAATCTTATACACTGCTAACTGTGGGGGAATACACAAGCAAAAATACAGCAATCGCCTCACTGACAAAGAGGTCCACACGAAAGATTTATCACTGGGAGTGCAGGGCTTCTTCACAAATTATTTAATAAAATAAAATGCAAAGACTTCAGTTTTACTCATCACATTGCTGCCGAGCTAATTAGGACTGCACATAAGATTAGTTAACCTGTTAACAAGAAGAGAACATTTCTCAAGAGAATTTTCTCATTCAAAAGCATAACACAGAGCATGACCAGAAAATTAGAGCACAGGACATAATAGTCACTCCAACAAATTGACATCTAGCATAAAGACGATCAACACAGTTGAAAACTGAATTCACCTTTTTTTGTCAATGCTCAACTGTTGGCTTCATTGAGGAGACGATACTTTCCAGGTAGAGACTTTGCATGGTGCTGATATTCACCCCTCGAGAAAAATGATATAAGCTCAGAAGTAGTGGAAGCCTCAACTGAGAAATTCTTCTCATCAAGTTTGGAGAGGTAAGCCCCAGCCCTGGTTACGTCACCCTCTGCAACAACCTCCTAACTATAGCATTTAACATACGTGAGTCTGGAGTAGTACCACTCTTTTCCATTGCTGAAACCAGAGTGTCAAACTCTTCTAGCGACCCTTCTTCTATGAGATTTTCTGCAACTAAGCGGTAGGTTACAACATCTGGAACCAAACCATTAGCAGGAATAGCTGCGAATAAATTCATGGCATCTTCCTTTCTGCCACTTTCGAGCAAAGCACCAATCATAATGGTGAATGTAATAATGTCAAGTTGCAGATTCTTAGAACACAGGCTCTGAAACATTTTGAATGCTTCGTCAACACAATTACTTTTGCAAAGACCATTTAGAATTATGTTGTATGTGTAAATGTCCCACTCTTTTCCACTTTTCATCATATTGAGATAGAGTTCCTTTGCTTCAGAAAATCTCCCATTTTGAAACAGACCATGTAGTATAGTACTATAAGTCACAACTCCAGCTGTAATGCCATTGCTCAACATTTTTGAGAAAAGACTATATGCATCGTCTATCCTTCGGGCTTTACAGTAGCCATGAAGCAAAGTATTATAAGTAACTTCATCAGGTGATACGCCAACTGAGACCATACCATCAAATACCTCCTTCGCTTCATCCACCCTTCCAGCTAAGCAGTAACCACATATTAACGGTGTATATGAGAAAGCATTTGGCCTTACGCCTACATGTTCCATCAGATCAATGAGCCTCTGGGCTTCCATGACCCGTCCTACATTGCATAAGTTACAAATTAATGTGTTGAAGAACACCACATTAGGACGGATCCCTTGATCCAACATTTCATCAATTAATTCCTCTGCCCTCTCCCATTTGTCAACGGTGCACAGTCCATAAACTAGGGAGGTGAAAACAACAATGCTAGGAGTCACTCCTTCATTGATCATCTGATTGAATTTGACCTCAGCGTCATCCACCCTGCCAAACTTACATAGTGCATCTATTAGTGCTCCATAGCTGACAACATTAGGACTCAACCCCTGCTGCCTCATTTTGTCAAAAATATCCACTGCCTTATCTATCATACCACATTTAGCATATGCACAGGACACTATGGTGAAGATGTGATGATTAGGTGAAATACCATTTGCTACCATCAAATTTAGGAGGTCATGCATCTCAGAAAGAGCACCTTTGGTAGCATATCCATGAAGCAGAATGTTGTAGATAGTTACATGAGGTTTTATCCCCTTCCTAATCATAGAATCAAAAAAATTTTCTAGCTTCTCTACATTTTCCATTCTTGCATAGATAGTCCAGCAGCAGAGCATAAGTATAACAATCTGGTTTAGGACCGCGTGCAGACATTTCTTCTAGCATCCGTACCACCTCTTTCCACCTCCCAATAGAGAGGTATCCATGGATCAGACAGTTATATGTCTCATTGTTTGGCTTAACACCTTTATCAATCATCTGTTGAATAACACCCTCCGCCCTATCAACCAGTCGAGCTTTGCACAGGCCATCAATGACTGTGTTGTATGCCACAACATTCGGTTGAATCCCCCGATCCATCATTTCAAGAAACAGGTTGTAAGCTTTGTCCACTTGACCCTCAGTAAAGAAACCCTTGATGACGGTGCTGTAGGACACCACATTTGGTGGGCAGGTTCTACCTCGATCATTAGCCATCATTCGTAGAAGCACAAGTGCCTCCTCGGCTTTCTTTTCATTGCAGAGACCCTTGAGAAGTATGCTGTATGATACTACATTGGGTGTGCAGCCAAGCTCACGCATTCGTTGGAGCAAAACTTCCATGGCCTCACCCACCCTCTTTGCATCACAGAGACCTTTGAGCAGTTGACTGATGACTATGACATCCACCCTCCAGCCTGACTTCAGGATGAGGCCAAAGGCGGCAAAGCCATGGTTCACGTGGCCCATGCGGCAGAAGCAACGGATGAGAATGCCATAGGTGCAATGGTCAGGGGGTACCTTGGAGCAGTCATGTATCATCCGGTTGAAGAGAGTGACGATGGTCTCTGACTCTGATGTGGAGGAGGAGCGCCGGCCCGAGGCACGAGAGACAGCAGCGAAGATGTGGTTGAAGGCGACAACCGACGCAGGCCTTGCGCACAGAAGCAATTCATCGAACAGCATGAGTGCGTCGTCGAGGCCAAGGCTTCCCGAGCGGGCGCGATCGGCGATGACGCGCTCCAGCTCCAGGCACCGATCGCGGACGGCGCTCACGCGGCGCGACATGCCGGCGGGGCGCGCACACAGAGCGCCACGGACGGCCTTGCGTCGGCCTCCGGGTCTGTGAAGAAGCAGAGCAGCTCGGGACCAGGAGGGGTAACCCGTGCGGCGCCGTGGAGGGTGCGATGGTGAGAACTGGAATGGTGGCCGGCGGCGGTTGGAGGCTGTGGCGGCGGCGGCGGCGTGTGCGCGCGGGTTGGAGGCTGTGGCGGCGACGTGTGCGTGTGTGTGCGGCACGTGCGAGGGCTGGAATGGTGAGAACTGGAATGTGCGTGTGCGCCCAGGACTGAATAAAGTCTTGTACTGTTTCTTTTCTTTTGTTTTCATTTTTTCGCTTCGCATATTGGGAATGGCGTATGTCTCCGTTGCTGCGCCGGCACCTGTTCTCGTTCCAGATCTTGAGCACGAAAGCGATGGAGGATCGCCGGCCGCGTGTTCTGCTCACCTGGTGCCGTCCACCGTACCGGAAGGCGTGCCTGACAGCGACACGAGCAGCCACAGCCGTCGGGTGCGCGCAAAGCCGTGCAGATTGCTACAGCAGCTTGTGATGTGCCAGGCGAGGCCGCGCCTATGATGCACTCGCTGATGGCGATGGCCAATCATGGCGCCGCCGCCGCCGATTGGTCGGGGCGTGGGGCCTGCTGGCACATCTGCTGCCATGGGCGCCGGAACCACCAATCGGAAGCCAAGCTGGGGCGTGAATGAGACGTGTATTTTGGGATGCATGGAGTAGTTCATTAGTCTAAAGTTGTCTAAAACTTAGCTCTTAACTTAGTCAACTAAACTTTAGAGGGTCAAACATATAGCCCCATTGCTTAGATGATCTAGGAGTGAATCGATGGATGATGATTAATCAGTAGATAGAAAATTGCAAATAAGAAGTTACACCTCAAACAGTACCGCCGCACTATTGGCATAGTACCTGTACGGTTAAACCATAGCTTCAGACAACTAGGTCCTCCTCTGAATGGTATGAAAACTTGCGATTACCGACCCTATAGATCAACTAATCAAGTTACTGTAGTGCCATTTGGTTGGCATGAATCTCTTGTAAGAAAAACATAGGAGTATGTTTGATTTCATAGAAAAAAACATGAAAAAAGAACTATATATTTTTTCTACAATTCATCCAAACACCTAGGTATATCTATAAAATTCATGTGCTTTTGTTCCTCTATTTTATATATATCATGTGCCTGTGTTTTCTTAACGCTGCATTTTTTTTTTTTTTTGAGAATAACTTAACGCTGCATTTGAAAGGGGCCCTAGATGAACAGACGAAGAAAACTATGGAAATTTTGATAGAGGAAAAAAGTATAAAAAGATTCTTCGACTCATACTGCAGTCTGGACTGTAGACTAATTTCAGTAAATTTAAGAGCAAAATTCCTATAAGCTATTGTGACCTAAAATACAAATACCTACCTACCATACACCAGTCCATGCAGTAAACAGGGTTAAATCATCATTGTATAAATTTTGATAGAGGAAAAAAGTATAAAAAGATTCTTCGACTCATACTGCAGTCTGGACTGTAGACTAATTTCAGTAAATTTAAGAGCAAAATTCCTATAAGCTATTGTGACCTAAAATACAAATACCTACCTACCATACACCAGTCCATGCAGTAAACAGGGTTAAATCATCATTGTAATCTAAGAGGGTATCAGTGCAATAAACATAACCTACCGCAACTTGGTGACATATATATCAGCAAACTACAAATCAAATCAGCTTCGGTGATCAAGTAAGCAGCAGATTTTCCGTGGAAGAACAAGCAAGACCCATATGGGTGTTCAACTTTATCTTTCATATAATGCAGCAATAAAGAAAAGAAGCATCGATCATGTAGCTCAGCTAACCCCTCCATACTATTCTGATCACAATATTACTTGAGTTCAAATGAGGTTTGGATGGCACATAATATATTATGGCTACTCCTCCACATTACCAGTTGCAACTAAGGATTCCAGTGCCGCTTAATTATCACTCATCTGTGTGCTTGCCTCAATTTGCTTGGCAGTCAACCAGGTTCGAACTTCGGTGTCTTGGTCAGCCATATCAGCAGGTGTCTGCCCATAAGTGTTTTCCTTCTTGGGAGATGCCCCAGCCTCGATAAGAAGCTTGACAACATCCAAATGTTCTCCTCTAGCAGCATGATGGAGTGGCTGCACAAGTCAGATGCAGAATTTATTTTATTTCTTGCAGTATATATCTGAAATTATCAGTTTGAGAATGATTCGTGAAAGATTTGTTTTCAGTATATCTCCGAAAGATTTGTGGGCATACTGTATCGCCTTCAGAATCAACAGTGTTGAGCATTCTCAATACGCATCCATCCTTGTTGGCAGCAAAGTTGAGAATATATTGGACCATCTCAGTGAAGCCTGTACCAAAAAATGTTAGGCAAGAAAATAAAAAGAACAATCACTACAGGCATAAATCTATTGTATGTCCAAAAATACACACCTCCAGCACAAGCATCGTGAAGAGGAATAGCACCTTCTTCATCTTTGCATTCCAAGCTAGCTCCACGTTCCAACAATAGCTGACGATCAAGGTGGACACAGTTAGTTACAACTTACAAATAAAGAGCATAAGGGGAAATGGCAAGAAAACAACTTCAACCTGCACACAGGGAAGATGACCATATAAGCATGCCAGGTGGAGCAAAGTATCACCATCTTCAACTGGAACATCAATACTGCCATCATGATTATCTGCATAAATAACAACAGAGCATAAGTGAAGAGTTCAACAGATAACCAAATATGTATCTGCATAAATCACAACAAAGCATAAGTGATGAGTTCAACAGATAACCAAATATGCACAATTCTCTTTCCTGTTGCCAAGCATGCACTTGAAAGTAAAGTGGCGAAAAAAAAGGGTTCAAGTGCAGCTAGTTTTGATACATAGAAGGGAAGTTCGGTGTAGGAAGTCATCAAGTATATAACTATATATAGGCACAAGATTTAAATTAACATGTATTAACATGTACTGACAAATTCTGCTGGTTAGCATATATGTAAAGTACGGTATCTCAAATTGATAGATTTGATCATTAAGTATTACATCAGTATAAAACAATGTTAAGATGGGTAGATGGCAAATATATTGAATTACCAAACCAGGACTAATCATGCAATCATATATATTCCCAAAGAATGCTTACAAAGATTGAAGAAAACTGAAAAATACTGAAGAATCAGAGGAGGCACAAAGCTATCCCTACGGGTCCATGGAGATGCACACAGCATGTGTACCAAACAAGTACTTAACAAACAAGCTAACAGATACACAAACAAGCTGTCTCTTCAAAAAATTTATTGGTTGACAAAGAAACTAAACCAGCCAAAAGGGCCCTTTGAATATAAAAGCAAAGGTCTATTTTCCCTAGCATAGAATGTTTGTAATGGTTAAAAAAAAAGAGAAGTCATATGATTATCTTCTCCTGCATTGCACTAAGCATGTAACCATCTAGTGTTTCTATACCCATACTCCATAGCGGCACATAAGTGACATGGAACTGCGACAGCATTTTGCTCTGAGATGAAAAGTAATGGAACACTGAGTGAACAAGAGAACAGAAAACAGTTTGCTATAAGCAGATTACTGGCATGGCAGAGCCACACATCAGTCAACCTGGGCCAAGCCCACACACCGCTGGCCCGTGGCTGCTCCCTCATGACCACGCTAAGCTAGTGGCTGCCCTGCTGGTTGCGGGATTAGTGAGTGTTATTATTGCTCAGAGGTTAGAAAGAACCGAAGAAATTCATATTGGACTACACACCAATGTGTGCTTATTCTGCTCACAGGGCAACACACAAGCTGATCCAGATGGATTAATTTCCCCACACAAGCTGCATTCATACTGCACTGAGCCACTAAGCTAGATGTTCGAATAGAAATAGCACCATATTTGCAGCAATACCGCAGAAACTAGCAACTGACAGGCGAAATTCTATACAATTCACGGACGGTAGTTCGAATCTGGAAGGCGCCATCTATTCCACCATAAACAATCAACCAAATTTTGCAATATGCGTAACCTTATCTAATCATGTGAGCCCTAGAAGTGCTCCAATAAACGAGGATCGCAAGAGGATGGGACGGATAAAGCCAGTACCGAGGGCGGCCACGAGGGCGGCGACGTCGCCGGTCTGGGCGGCGTTGGCGAGGGCTCGAAGGTGGGGAGGCACATCCTCGTCGTCGGAGGCGCCGGCGAAGGCCTCGGCGTGTTCGGCCATGTCGTCGTCGTCGTCCCTGAGGCCGTTGCGGCCGCCGGGAACTGCCATCTGCTGCGAGGACTGCTTGGGATTGGTTCCGCGAGCGTTCCGGATGGTGAGCAGAAGGGAAACCCTTTTGGCGGCGGCTTCAGGACTTTGGGTCAAGGGCTTCTTCTAGTTCTAGCTGCCGGCACGAAAAAAAAAAGGAAAATATAGCTGCCGGCTGAAATGGGTGATTTATCGCCCATTTGTCTGGCCGAGCCCATGGGCTTTGATTGCTTAGGCCCACCATCGAGTCCAGCTCACTGGTGCATATAAAGCACCTGTGGGCTTCTGCTCAAAAAAAGTTGCATATCAAGCAGCAAAATGTCCATTTAAGTGCCTCAACTTTGGCGAAAATCCACTTTAAAGCCCTGGACTCTAAAACCGATGTCAAATACAACTCTCAACTTTTTGAAACCGTTCATATTACATCCTAAACAGTTTTTGACGGTGGTTTTGGTACAATAAAAGTGGGTTTGCTACAGTAAATATGGTTGTCTTTTTCTTTTTTAATTTATTTTGGCTGAATCTTTGAACAAACATAGTACAATTATTTACTCTTCCATTCCAAATTATAAGCCACTTTGATTTTTTTGACACGTCTATTTTACTACGCATCTAGATATAATTATAAGACTAAATACATATCAAAATGGATGAACCAAAAACAATTAAAATGACTTATAGTTTGGAACAAAGGGAATAGTACGGAAGGAGTTCCATGATTGGTCGAAAAACACATATTAGGTGATATAAGAGGTGAGCTGTGCTCAGGTTAGTTTTGGTGAGAGGTTTCCATATCCTAGTTTTGTGAGCTCACATGTATCCAAACAGTACGTATGGACTTGTTTCATTTCCATGAAACCTTTTTTTAATCCCACGAAACTTTGATCTTTTCATCAAGAGTAAAGTGTATTACCGGTCATTAAACTTGTTCGACTCTGTCATCTCAGTCCCTAAAGTCGTAAATCGATCATTTAGGTTCTCAAACTTGTTCGGCTATGTCATTTCAATCCCTAAACTTGTAGCAGTTATGAATTTGTTTTTATAGAGATTTTAGATCGCCTTGTTTTGACCTTGATGATACTCGAAAACCAAGTTTATGGACCGTAATGACACGAACAAACAAACTTGAGGACCTAAACATGTGGTTTTCAAGTTTAGGGACTAGGATAACACGATCGAACATGTTTATTGACCGAGATGACACAGATGGATAACTTTGAGGACTTGAAGCGGTTGTTTTACGAGTTTAGAGACCGTATGATACAACGGTACAAATTTAGGACCGGTGATGGACTTTACTCTTTCATCAATATTGTGTTGTAAGTAGTCATAAATCTCTCGTGACACCTCCACTAATAATGACCTTAGAAGAACCATTGTGCTGCGTCCGAATTTATAGCATTAAACTACTCACGCTGTCAACAGTGTCAAAGGTGATGTTTACCCAGAAAACCACTGTGCAACTCTCGTTGATTGTTTATAGGGTGAACCGGCACCAACTCGAATTTCAAGGCCTCATGCATGATGCATGCATGCCTCAACTTTTTGTCAAACAATCCGTGTTGGATACACGATCAAACAGGAGCTACGATCAATTTATATATATATTGACACGAGGACGAGAGGGAAATGTGAGGTGTCGGGCAACGCATTCCTTTCACGCTGTCTGCAATCCGTGACGACCCGGAACTGGAGTGTGACAAGTACGTGTGCGTCGCACGCATAGCCTCTCGATAGTTGATCAGATAACATGTCAGGCTTTTTCAGGTTTGGTTAATTAGCTCGCGGGTCAAAATCTTACAAGTCGCTCGTGTAGAGCAGAAGGTTGCTCGGTGCCAGGCGCCGTCCATCATCAGCCTGCCTGAATCTCCGATTCAGGTGTGGAGCCTCAGCTTGCATAATCTAAATCTCCTATAAGAGAGCCCCCACTGGGGGAGTTCTGCGGGTGACGGATTAGCTTTAATTGGCAGAAACGCAATCCAGGTTAATCATTGCCGCGTGGGCCACGTCACTCAGCATCATCTCCTTGCCGCAGGAACGCTCATGGTCCTTCCCGCACGAACTCAGCACTTCAATGTTCCCTCATGATAAAATTAAATTGATTACGTACATCAAATCCACTAGCCGCATTGCCACTGAAACGTCTCCAATTAATCCCACGACTACTCCGCTTCGTGTCCCATCATTTTCTTGGTCTCTTCAAATTCCTAACGCTATATATATAATACAGTCTACGTTTCCTATTACCTAGGCTCCAACGAACCCATGAGTCCATGGCAGATCAAGCCATCTCTGTGAGAAATCAAGGCATTCGCCGATGAACTCCGTGCCGTCGGGTATGCAAAGGTCCCCTTCCACCAGCCGGCGAGTATGTCTCCGTGCAGCGACACTTCCGGGGACCGGTAGCGGCCAACGGGAGCAGCATGGCATTGAAGCGGGTCGGGTCCAGGGCGGGGCGACGGAGAACGGTGGAGGAGGCCACGCCAATGAGACCTGCGAAGGAGCGCTAGCTGCAGAAGACGCTTCATCGTCATCGCCAACGCCAGCATCCGGCGCAGCCCCAACCTGGCCATGGCCGGCCTCCATGCGACGACGTACGAGTGGCCGCAGCAGAGCACGTGCCGATCTCCACCGCTGCCTGGCCGGAGCAACCTGCGAAGGAGCGCTAGCTGCAGAAGACGCTTCATCGTCATCGCCAATACCAGCATCCGGCGCAGTCCCAACCTGGCCATGGCCGGCCTCCATGCGACGACGTACGAGTGGCCGCAGCGGAGCACGTGCTGATCTCCACCGCTGCCTGGAGCAACATATCTTTTTTTTTTTTACTAAATGGTGACAATTTTGTACCGTTGTCTTTTAAATAATAGGCCTGTAAAATAATTATGGCTTTTTATTCTATAATATCCAAATCTATTATATCCATCCCTTAAATCTAAGGACCATACATTATGGTGCTATTAAATGGTATTTTATCCATTCTTTTAAGGTAATTTTTCTCGAATACGATACAACATAATTTCCACAGTAAATAGCTTGAAACAACCATGATACATTTTATATTTTCTTTAATTTCTCAATATATGTTCACAACAACGCTTTGGGCAATCATCTTCTAATTCTAAGTGACTCATTGTAACTCAATTATATTTCTTCCTTCATACCGCAACAACGCTGGGAATTTCTCCTAGTTTTACATATAAAAATGTTTATTTTTATTTATAGGAGAGAAACGTACGCTGATGCACTTCCGTACGCCTGTCGCTTCCGGTTCGAGAAAGCAAGAATGGCCTGTGTCGACAAGAAACAACCTTTAGCAAACTTGCAGGTTTCATTTTGGCAAATTTAAAGAGCGCTCAAGAAGATAGCGTATACTCACTCCCAGTATTTCCTTTTTGATCCATCGATGGACGGTCGAGGAAGTCATGCAATCAGGAAATGCACGTCCGGGCGACGGGCGTTGGGCTGGCCGCCAAAGACGCGGATCAGATCAGGTGGTGTGTCCACTGATCAGTGGACTCGCACGACACGAGGCAACAAGCAAGCAATGGCTCCCGCGAGCCGGCGACGCGTACTCGCAGTCGGCACCCATGCACACGCCTGACGCCTCAACCGTCCTCCGCACCCACCCCAGGCTCGGCGTGCGCGCACGAGTGGCCAGCCCGCCGCCGCCCAGGAAACGAACAGCTGCCCGGGCCAGGACAGGCAGTTCCTTCCCAGGCCACTTGTTTATGTGCGTCACATAAAGGTCAAGCGCCACCGAATACGACGCAACCGCAACGCCCCGCTGCTTCTTTCTCTTCTTTGAGGCTCCGATCCATGCGATGCCTACCTTGTGTCCTTGTTGCACGCGCACTTGCACTTGCACTTGCCAGCCGCCTGCCTGCCTATAGCCCGGCAGCCGTGCCGTGCGAATTGCGGGCGGAGTGGCATTCGGGAGCACGTCCCTGCTGCACACGGCGCGGCACGGGAAGCGACCACCGCCGTCCACCGGCCGGCCCTGCCCAGGTCCTTTTAGTTTAAGCCCCTAGCTGCCGGCTCCTATCATCCTGCCATCTCTCTCCCTCTTTCGCTCCTCGTCTTCCGTCCTTCCGTCGGTGTCTCATGCTTGGTGTTGGTGGGCGGCGGCGACGCCCGGCGCGGTCGTCAACCTGACGCAGAGAAGGTCAAGTCTCTGTCTGGCCCGCCTCTGGGAAGAGAAGCAGGCTCTGAATTTCTTTCACGGACCCTTTTCACCCACTGCGTCTGCTCTGCTTTCTTTGTTCAATTCAGGTGCGTGCGCAACAACCAAGGGGCAAGGTGCGAGCAATGGACGCTGACGCTGGGCCAGAGCGATACGGGTGGGTGTCTCCACAATTTCTCATGGCCATGGCTTAGTTTCTCTCCCTATCTGCAACCGACCTCTCTTTGCGATCATTTTCTTGTCGGAATCAAACACTCCCGGGACGCCAGGTGTGTGCACTACAGGAGGAAATGCAAGATACGGGCGCCGTGCTGCGGCGAGGTATTTGATTGCAGGCACTGCCACAACGAAGCCAAGGTCAGGAATTCGCACTGTATCCTCTGAATTTTTGCATGTTCAATTTCGAGGTATTGGTTCATACAGGATACAAATCTTTGTAGGATTCACTGGAGGTCAGCGTCCACGACCGCCACGTGGTTCCCCGTCACGACATCAAGCTGGTCAGTGACATTGTTTTCTTGGCCTGGTCTACATGAGACTGCAAAAGAACCTATATTCATATTCACACAACAAAATGGATAGTATGGCATACAGATTAGCTTGCTCTTCAGTTCTTCAGTTCTGCAGATATGGATATCAGTGACCGTCCTTTTCTTTTCTACTTAATCTTATAGATCATCTGAATAATTATGGTACCTTTCTGCGCTTTTTTTTTCTGAACATCACAGGTCATCTGCTCTCTCTGCAACAAAGAACAGGATGTAAGTTTCCTGATGAAGCAAGGATAGTGTTTTTCAAGGGCTGTTGGTGTTACTTGCGCGTCACATGAATGTCATTTCCTCTGTTGACAGGTACAACAAGATTGTTCAAATTGTGGAGCATGTCTCGGTAAATACTTCTGCGCGAAATGCAACTTCTTCGATGATGATGTAAGCTCGTTTTTAAGTATTAAGTGAAGAAGTCGACAATTTTACGCGCTAGTTTGGACATAATTTCAGAAGTATTCCATCTTCTGTTTTCTCCGGTTTTGTGTCGTCTTCCCTGACATTTCAGGTATCAAAGAACCAATTTCACTGTGATGGATGTGGCATATGTAGGCAAGTATATCAAATCTTCAGTAACGCCAGGAACCTTCAGAAACATTTAACCTTATGTTTTCTCCTAGAGTCCTAAGCTATAACTATTTTTTACAGAACTGGTGGTGCAGAGAATTTCTATCACTGTGATAAATGTGGTATGCCTGTTTTCAACTAAATATTCTGTTCATTTCTTCGAGCAAGAGGTAACCCCTATGAAGTTTGTACTATCTGTGGGTCTGTTCTATTACAGGATGCTGCTACACCTCTCTGTTGAAGGATTCTCACCGTTGCGTGGACAGAGCTATGCATCACAGCTGCCCCGTATGCATTGAGGTGAGTATTATAGGCTTTTCAAAGAGAGCATAAGCATCTTTACATCTCTTGAAATTCAGTAGATAGATAGATAACTCATCCCCTAACCAGCTTCTGCCACACAGTATCTATTCGACTCGACGAAAGCTATCAGCGTGCTCCATTGCGGACACACAATTCACCTGGAATGTCTGTACGAAATGAGAGCGCATCAGCAGTAAGCCCACTTGACACAGGACTTTCACTTCCAGACCATGTCCATCCCAGTCCCAGCTAATCCGATGCTATCTATTTTCCTCAGGTTCTCATGCCCGGTTTGCCTGAGGTCTGCCTGCAACATGTCCAACATATGGCAAAAACTGGATCAAGAGGTACATCTTCCTCTCCCAACCACATCTTGTCAGGTACCAATTCAAGTAACTGTTCATTCCTTCAGGTTGCAGCGTCACCAATGCCGGCGATTTATCAGAAGAAGATGGTAAGGGCACATTTGTTTTGAGTAGGCTGTCTGTTTGTTTGTCTCCCTTGGGTTCCGCTGTCAAATTCGGAGCCTTCAGCCTTGTGTTAATGTTTTGTTCTGGGGTTCACATTCAGATATGGATCCTTTGCAACGACTGTGGCATGACGTCGAACGTGCAGTTCCACATCTTGGCGCACAAGTGCCCTGGATGCAGCTCTTACAACACCCGACAAACGAGGGGGCGATCCAGCTGCATGCTCCAGAGTTTGAGAGCAAGTCAAGAAAAGCAAATAAACGAGATTGCAGTGCGCAGAGGATGGTGTGTGATAGATCAATAAGCTATAGGCCTGTACTAGGATAGTTGTAGGGAGGAAAGAACACCCTGCATATGAACACGAACAGCGCCGGTCATTTATATTGCTAGGCTGTTAGCTGTATTATACGCTACAAGCAAATAAGCATTTGCCGCATCGGACACAATATTACATATTTCTTTTGTTTTTTATTTGAGATGGAAATATGGAATATGCAATGGACACAGTTACATATTCCATCTTTTTAGACCAAAGGATACCCCAGCTTATATTGAAAGCTACCGAAACCAGTTCGCTGGGAATGCCAGCTTACAAGATTCAGAACGTCTCAACACGTTCGCACCTGACTCCTACTAACTTGCAGAAGATAGAAAACAAAGTGTTCACAAACACCAAATATTAAACTAAAGGGGAAAAACAGATAGACAAGACATAGTTCGCCAAATGCTTCTTAGCTTGACGTGGGCACCATCCGGCAATCTTCATCAGGCCTTATGCCTGTCTTCACTTCACCAAGCTCGGAGTCCCTCCTGTAATTTGATCAGCACATCCTCCAGCTTTAACACCTCCTCCGGCTTCATCATCCTCTTCCACTGTGTAGCAAGCCCAGAATGTTATAAGCAATGGATTTTGGTGATCAGAATGTTATAAGCAATGGATTTTGGTGATTTTATCAGTTTGCCATTGAAAACCCAGTCGTTTATGGTTTTCCAAAGACTCCAAACTGAAGCAGCTAGCACACACAAAACAAAATAGTCATCAATGTATCCCTTCCCCCTACCCATCATATCTTCCAAGTTAACCACAGATGTAGGTCTGGAAGGCCATTTAAGACTAATTCTAATCCAAAGCCAAATAATCTGTGCTATAGGGCAGTTGAAAAAAAGATGATTTCTAGTTTCTAATTTGCCACAGTACTTGCATTTCTCTGACTCTGTCCTTTCCTCACTTGTCTTTGTTCACCTATCAAAACCCTATCATGCCACAACATCCACAGGAAGATTTTAAGGAAGATTTGCTTTCCACAATGAGGTCATGCTCTTATCTATTGTGCTTGGGTCCTTCATGAATCTGTACAATGATCTCGTTGTGAACTTGCCTGACACCTCTAAACCCCAGGATACTTTATCATCTTCTTCTGTCATGAGCGCCCCCTCTAAACTTTCTTGAAGGTCATTCCATTCTGTTATCTCCTCAATACCTAATCTTCTTCTACAGTCGATATTCCACTCCACCTCTTTATACTTATGAACAAACCAGTCCTGATTCCTGCTGATTCTATATAATTTTGGATATCTCAGTTTTAGAGGACAATTATCTAACCATACATCATCCCAAAATCTAGTCTTGATGCCATTTTATGTCTTCCAAACAGTACCCCTCTCATACCACTCTCTTACCTTGTGCAAACCTTGCCAGAACTGAGAGGCATCTCTGCATTTGCTTTGATAGAAACTTTTTTCACCCAGATATTTCTTTCTTAGCAGATCTAATGCCATATTGTGGTCACTTCTATCAAGTTTGAAAATCCATTTTGCTAGAAGGGCAGTGTTCATTGCTCTAGTATCTATGAAACCTAGCCCACCAAACTCTTTATTAACTGTCAAGGTTTCCATCTAATCATATGATATTTCTTTTTATTGCCTACACCTTTCCAGAAAAAATTGCTTCTTGAGGTATCCATTCTCTTATGAGTTCCTTCATGCAACCAATAGAATCCCATAGAGTATAGAGGAATACTGGATAAACTGGAGTTGATTAAGATTGATCTCCCTCCATGTGATAGATGATCACACTGCCAAATCTCCAACCTCTATCAAGTTACATATTCCATCTACATGGGGAATTCCGAACAGGGAAAAAAAGATTGAAAAAGAAAAATACGTTTGCGCCGGACACGAGACGCATCTACTACGACTACGAGTCCAGACCGCGCCTTCCACGCTCGCGATCATATCGGCAATCGGGCGTAACAATCCGGCCGACGGAGATCCAAATCGCCGACTAATTATAGACTTTGCAACCAAACTATATAATTTATTTTTTGATTTACCTACATTTAATATTTCATTGATGAGGAAAAAAATTAATATAATGAGTACTGTAGTACTTTTTAGGTTCACTAAACATGGCCTGTATTGAAGAAAAAGCCGTCAACGGGAGACAAGTCCGCGGTGCAGCCCAAGAGAGCCCGAACCCACACACGGTCTGGTCTTCTTCTCTGCTGTGCCGTTAACGGTTGACAAGTCCGCGGTCCAGCCCAAGAGAGCCCGAACCCACACACGGTCTCCTCTGGTGTGGGTTGCGGAGTCCTGCCCAAGTGCCAACCGAAGCCATCCCCTTCTCCGTTCACCACATCGACCATGCCGTAAATAAACCTCGACCGCTTCCTTCAATCGCCATCGCCAAAACCCGGCCGAAATCGTGATGGTGTCCGGATCGAGCCACGCCGGGAACGTCTCCCCTTCGCCGGCGTCGATTCTCCTCGCCAAGGAGGCGCACATCGCCTTCAGCAGGAACCACACCACGGCTAGAGCCAAAAGATTGGGGGGCAAATCTACCGTGGAGGTCACCTTCTGGACCGCCGATCCACCGGATGTGTCCTTCTACACCCTCTACTGCAAGCCCCTCATGGCCATCCCCGACGCCGACCTGGAAGTTCAGTCATGTGTTGCCCCCATCCCCATCTGCGCAGGAGGCGATGTGTGTATTACTCGCCCACGCGTGGTGGGTGCAGAGGGCAGATTCGTTCTTCTCAGCGCCCTCTTCTGCGGCTACGACGAGTATGAATACTTCATGTACAAGGGCGACCCCAAGTCCCCGTCCCTCCAAAGCCTCCCGCTTCCAGATGATGATTATGGCCTGCATACAGTGGAGTTCGCAATCGTGCCCCGTGGCGATGATGGCCATTATCTCCTGGTTGCTCTCTGTGACGTGCACAAATCGAATAATTACCGGCTTTACATCTACTCGTCCGAGGATGCAACATGGACGACCAAGAAACTGCCCAATCCATGTCCTTGTCCTCGGACCCTTATTATACCTGACAAGGTGTTCGTGATCCGAGATGGCTTGCTGTTGTGGGTTGATTTGCTGAAAGGCATTCTGGTATGTGACGTGCTTCAAAAACCCCATCGAGCTCGGTACATCCCATTGCCCGAGCCCTTGCCTGGAAACAGAGAACGAGTGAAGACATCGCAACTAGGAGTTGGGCGCTTCCGCGATCTCACCTGCGTCGATGGTCTGATCAAGTTTATTGAGATGGAACACCGTGAGATCGAAAGAAAGATCACTCTTGAGGAGCCGATAGACCCCAGGACCAAGGATGTGCTCTACGATTCAGATTTGATCACGCTGATCAATGAACCCGTGGAACCTAAGACCAGGACAGAGGTTTTTAGTGAATGGTTGGAGTGCCATGACATGGACTAGGAACATTGGGTCCAACTGTTGGCGCAAAGGGACGCATTGTTGATGTTGATGACATTTTGGTCGATGACTCGGTGTTTTCAGAGTTGCCGTCCAGCGAGAAGAGTGAATCTGCTGGGAGCCTGACATTCAAGAACCTGTCATCGGTTTGGCCCACCCTGAGCACGGATGGGAATGACATCCTTTACCTCAGGTCATGCAGTGAACCGGCCAGTGCATCGGGTGTAGGGGCGATGGTTGCTGTCGACCTTGCAGAGAAGAAGGTCTTGAAAGTGGAAGCACGCATATCGCATCCTTTTGGAAAATATTTTTATTCCTCTCCGTTGCATATATTGGATCCTGTGCCTTGGCAAACTATCTGAAAATGACTCCAGGTAATTGCTGACCTTCTCGCTTGCTATCAACGTGCTTGTGACCTGTGAGCACCTGTGTTCTGCGACTCAGTTTGCGAGTTATCTTGTTCATTTGTTATACCTTTTCCATCAGTGGTTATGTACAACACTGTTGTCGAATTATCTTGGTTGCTGCTTAGACGCTTTCACGCTCCACCATAATACATATCTTTGTTATTATGTTCAGAGCTACGTATGGTACTCGTGGTTTTCTGCTACGAGAAATACGGATGCCTGGTTTTTGTTCCATGCCTTTACTCTTTTATATGATCCGTTTCTTCTTTTTTTATGATAGATACGAGTCTTGTATTCTCTACTGGTTTATATTTACACTGCAGAATCTAATCTTAATCTGTGCTGGGCAGCGAGATTTTTCAGTGCATTTATTCTGTGCTAATTTCTCACTGAGAGTGAGTATCCAAGAATTCAAATGATTCTATGCTTGGGTGAGAGGATAATTACAAACTGCGTGCTATTTTACAGTCCATATGAGTCTGCAAAGAGCACTACTGAATCTCTCTTTATGACTACTAGCCATTGCTGCCCGCGCTTCGCTGCGGGTGATTACTTTGCAGTAAAGTATTCGAGAAAAAAAAAGAAATATGTTTAAAACGTAAAGGTAGAAAGAGTAAAAGTTTCAATAGTCCCCTTAAGCTGTGACATATCAATCTGTATCATATGATGGAAAGAGCATTTATTTTGGCAAGAGGATGCATACGAAGGGTAACTGCCTCATGGGTCAAATCAATCTGTATCATTTTGGAGGGATATCAGAGCATAAATGAGAAAATAAAGCTTCAAAACCTTTTCGAAATTAAAATTTGACAACATTTTTCTACAAAAAGCTAGGGCGTTTGCATACGAAGTATATAAGTAGCCCTATTACTATATTAGTAATTACAATAGGTTAAATCAGACTCTCTTTTGGTGAACTAACTCTTGCATGGCATGCGATCCTCGAGTAGATGCGTTATTGCGGTCTGCGTCGTCATGTCAGTATTGCTGATAGATTCGCCTGTTCTTTAAGTGACGCATCCCCCTGTTAGTGAATAAGGCTGTACTGTGGCTTTGAGCGCCGTGCTCGCTGTGATTCACGTTTATCGTGTCTCACGCCTTTCGTACACTCTTTCGTCGTTTTTGCCACCCCCTGCCTTGCATTCATATCAGTTCCTTTATCCTTTATGACCTGGGATGCCACTTATGTCGGAGCACATAAGGGATCCCGATGCATTCTTATCGCTAGTTCTCATATCAAGACCTCTAGTGAACTCTACCATGCCCACCGCCCTTTTTGCCTATAAATAGGGGGCACATCTTCCTTGCCAATATCACTCAGTGCATCTCTGCTTGCCTAGCCCTTGCTTTTGTCCAAGCTTCCATCTCGTTTCGCCTTTGCAACCACCACCCACCAAAGATGGCAGAAGACTTGGTTAGTAGCTACTGCCTGAACACTGAGGGTTTTCCAAAGGTTTTGTACGCCACCCTGCAAGAGCTTGGAGTGAAAGAGCGCCCTTTGTATCAAGGTCGTGAGTATGTGCAGCTTGGCACTGAGCGATGTGAGGTCACCGTCTACATTGGGAAGAGTGAGGAGTTCCCCGATGCCACCGAAGCCTGGAGTGTGACTGCAACCGGATTTCGCTTCATCGACACCTATCAAGCTGTGGCTCGCAAGGCCCTGAGGCACCTCTGCCGAATCTATGAAGAGCCTATTGCCCATACCCCCATGCGGTTCTTTCCTCCTCGGGACAAGAATCGGTTGGCATGGGAGGCTCGCATGGTGGCCTTGCAACTTCTGGGTGCACAGGAAGATCCGGTGGTGCACTTGACTGCATATCTGCTCGCTTTGGATGAGCAGTATGACCGGCAGGCCCTGGAGCTACAGAAGTGTATCCATCGAGCTCAAGAGGCTGAGATCTTCTCTAGGATGCTCGAGGTGCAGCTTGCCGAAGCACAAGCCGATACGGCAGATGCAGAAAGTCGTGCAGCTGCCGCATCGGAGGACTTACAGAAGGCTAAAGACCAGCACGTCCAGGAGTTAAATAACGCCTATCTTGTCACAAGGGACAAGCGTAGGGCAATTGTCATGGAAGGGTTGGAGCGCCCGATCTTGGAGGGAGTCCCTATTCACCCAACTGGAAGACGGAGGGTCAGGTTCACGGTGCCACCAGCACCGCCATCATCAGAGATATCAGAAGAAGAGCCCTTGTTGCCCCTCAGTCAGCCACCACCGAGGGAGGAAGCAGAACCCAATTTGGAGCCCGAGAAGGAAGTTGGTGGTTCCGAAGCAGATTAGTTGTCCCGTGGAGGTGTATCTTTAGCTAGTAGTGTTTTCCCTCGTTGTCTTCCAGTGTTGTAACTTGTCCTTTGTATCCCGTTCGTAGCCAATAGATTGCTTTGCCATGGAGGGCAGGTGCTGTGAGGAGAAGTGTGAGAGCGTGTGCTTGAGTGTTGGTTCCTGTAAGCGGAGGTTTGGAAGTTTCTTTTGCATAATCCATCGTGTTTGCATGGTAGAGGATACTGTGTTGACTTGTTGTGGATGTCCCGATAGAACATTTGAATTTGAATCATTTTTAAATTAAATCCATTGCTGGATTTGAATGCCTTGTTCCTTGCTGTAAAAGGCATCCTTGTTGCCTGAATCTTCCCTTGCAATCCTCTTCTACTTCCGTGGTCTCTCGACCCAACTTTGCTTTACTATGTGTAAATTGGTAATAGTCGTCGGTTAATAGCTTATGGTGTCGCGACGAAACCAAGGGCCCCTGTGGAACAGCTGCCACAGGATGACGCCGCTTGGCACGCGCTGGTATCGAGGCTGTTGATCGGTTGTCTTTTACCAAGTTACACCACCATACCACTCTTGCAATAAAATATTCACCTTGGTAAAAATATTCTATTTACACCACCATACCACTCTTGTAATAAAATATTCACCTTGGTAAAAATATTCTAGTGTTCAAACGGGAAATCCACAATGAGTCGATGGAGTAGCGCTCTTTCAGGTGATTGAAGCACTTGGTTTGGATTTATTGTTGTGTGCGTCGGCTCGTTATCGCCGCGTATCGGGACATCAACGATGTCGGGGCCCCCCCACGTGCCCGCTTCGCATGCGGCTCTGGTGTTGTGCGCGCGCTCGCCGCCTCGCGCGGTCGCGCCTCTCCTTTTCTGCACTCGTGTCGGCTCGACACTCGCCCTCGTCCCGTACCGGACCCCCCTTCTTCGTCTTTTGGCGCAGACCTCGCCGCGCCTCCTTGCCGGCGAACCCATTCCTCTCATCCTCTCCCTCTCCCCACCTTGGTTCACACACGGAAGCGTGCCATGGCCAACCCCTTTTCCATACCCGCGGCGATGCTCCCCCACCCCCCACTTCCCGGCGTGGTGTACCCCCGCCTCGACCACCCGGCTATAAGACTCCACATGCGCCCTTTCCTTTTCCATCTCCGGATCGGAGTAGAGCTCGTTAGTCGTTTCTCTTCGCCGGTGCTCATGGTGGAAGCTTGGAAGGAGAAGCAGTTGAAAGCGAGCTATCGATATGGCGTTCGTTGAAGTATTTATTCTCGGGATGCTTTTCATCTTAGCATTCGCGATGATCGAAGTTTTCACACTCCTCGCTTTTCGGATCTCGTTGGTCTTACGCCATGTTCGGATAATCATTATCCCGTTATTCCTTCATTGCCCTCGCTTATCTAGGCTGCTTGATTAGGTGCTTAGTTGTTCTCCCTCATTCTTAGCTGTGTTGTTCTAGATCCGAAAGTGGTTTAGTTTTTGAACTCATGTAACCTCTCGGAGTGTACTTTCATATCGGTGTATGTTAATCGTTTCTCTCCCCTTCTCGTTCTCACTCAATCTCGGGAGGGGGTTGATTGTAACACCCCGGGTGTTACGATCTCGTTAGCACCTAGATTAAGGCTTAGGAGAAATTAACAAAATGAATTTCACAGCTTTTCAAATCTCAGCGGCGCATGAAATGATAAGTAAATCCTATGAACATAATTTTATAGAGAAGTATATATACACTCGTGTGTTTGTTTTGATAATTATATTGCTATAGTGTATATAGGTGTTCCTTCCGGTACCTTTGCACATAAGCATATATATGCATATATGTGCGTGTGTAGATTAGTGCTAAAGAGATAATAACAGAATTGTTATTATTATTTAGATATTTTGGTAAAAGATAGAGAGAGATTGGGACACACACGTACACAACACCTTCTCGGGAGCCCCTGGCACGCCTTGCCTCGTCACTTCCGAGCATTGCCGCGTCTATACCGTTCCTGCTGTTTTCTTGCGAGTCGCTGGTGCATAGCGCTTCCACGCGTACGGCGTACGCGCCCGTCGCCTTGCTGCTGGAGCTTTGCTGCTGCCTCGACGCCGCTGGGAGCTGCTCGGCTGCTCGCTGTTCACTACCATCGCGTAGCCTACTGCTCTGCTGCTAGTACGTCGCTTCAGCTGCGCCCGGCCGTGCGTGCGTGGGCTCAGTCCGCTGCAGTTGCCGCCGACCCTCTGCTCGCTGCTCACCGGTGACATGTCCATCGCCTTGATGCTGCTCCCTCTGCCAGCGCCGTCGTTTCACCTTGAATGGCTCTGCCATGGCTGTGGCCAGTTCGAGCAGGCGCACGTTTTTGTCCGTGGCGCCGCCCGCATAAATTCTCGCTAGCGCCAGATATGGCGTTGAAGTATTTATTCTCGGGATGCTTTCAGAAATTTGGCAAGGGTAACTGCCTCATGGGTCAAATCAATCTGTATCATATGATGGAAAGAGCATTTATTTTTTTATACACAGCACGCAAGAGCATTTATTTTTCATAGACTCTGAATCATGTCCTGTCACAATTTGGCAAAGGGTAATCAGCTTCATGGGTCAAATCAATCTGCATCATATGATGGAGCGTAACGATAGGGATATATCGATGCAAAATACAAACAAGTCTTTCCCTCGTCTCCTAAAAAGCTTGTCACGGTGGTGGGATCGCGTCTATAAGTTTGACTCAAATTTTAGAAAATACGTGCAACATCTAAATTTTAAAATAAATTTGTTAAAAAAACTAGACTTAAAGATTTTCGATGATGCTAATTACTTAGCATAAATATTTATATATTTTAATATATAATTGCCGGCATCTATTTCTCGGGAAACGCGGTGACAAGCTTTTAGGGACAGAAGGAGTACTCCCAAATTAAAATGTCATTTTTCCTGTTTACTCCCTCTGTCCCAAAATAAAAAAGACTTTCGCTCCTCGAGAAGTCAACGCTTTTCAAAATCTTGGCAATTATATATTAAAATATATAAATATTTATGTTACGTAATTTGTATCATCGGAAAGATCTTTTAAGTCTAGTTTTTAATAAATTTATTTAAAGATTTAAATGTTACACGTATTTTCGCAAACTTAGTCAAAGTTGAGAAAGTTTAATTAGCCTACAATTTTTTTTATGGATTCCAAACGTCGGTGAAATAAATATCAAATTATCCATAAATGTCGAATTATTAAATGGAAAACAAAAAAATGCAGATCTCGAGAAGCGGGGAGGAGAAAGAAACCAGCATCGCGTTTGTCGAGGATGGCGTGGAGGTGAGGGGCCGTGCACGGCGGCGCTCCGCCCTCGGGGCAGCGGTCGACCCCCTCGGTGGCGACCGCGTTGGGGCTGGGTCGATGGCGGCGGACCGGAGGGAGGTTGGCGAAGGAGCATCTGGGAGGCGGTGGGCGACTGCGGTTGAGGGGCGGCCGCGGCGGTGCAACTGGGTGCGGCACCGGCGGGCGCAACCGCCGTGGAGGGAGCGGGCTTGGGGACTCGACCCGGTGCCAACCTAGGGGGGCGACAAGGGCGGCGCCGGGGAGGAAGCGTCCCAAAGGCGGCGGGCGGGCGGCGGCCCGCCGGGCGGGGCGAGGGCGGCGGTGGTCTCCCTCACGGCATCTAAGCTGTGGGCGGAGGGGGCGTAGGAAGCCGGCAGAGCGATATGGCAGCGGGGACTGCGCGCCATCGAGGCCGCCTGAGTCGGATCCAACGCTTGGGGAAGCCGGTTGATATAGCCATCCAAATCAACCGGTTAAGCAATAACTATTCTAAAAAATAAATATTTTATCACCATTATCTCATGCCTTCTATACATATAGGCTAAAAGAAAATCACTCTATGCATATATACCCTATACGGTACATGTAGAGGTAGAAGATAAAAATATAG
Organism: Hyparrhenia diplandra; assembly: GCA_015847255.1. Taxonomy (NCBI): domain Eukaryota; kingdom Viridiplantae; phylum Streptophyta; class Magnoliopsida; order Poales; family Poaceae; genus Hyparrhenia; species Hyparrhenia diplandra. Next base: position 59,299 of record JADLZK010011197.1, read on the forward strand.
TTTTAAATATGTAGAAAACAAGTTGTTCTTCCAATCGTCTAGAGACATGTCATGCAAATAATCATCTGCTCACCATGATGTGTTATTTACCACACGCTAGAAAGGACCTTCACAACCAGGATAATTGTAGCCTCTTAGTAGTCTAGCGCTGGTGTATGTGCATCCGTGATGTGGCTAGCCTAAGTGGTGATGGACGATGGCCTAGGAGGCTTCTTCTATAAATAGGCAGGGATATAGACCATGAACACATGCAACCACGAACCCATCATGTGCTCTGGCAGTAAATGGTAACATAGGGATAAGACAAAAGAGCTTTAATTACTATATCAAAAGATACATCACATCATGTGCTCCCGTGTACTAAAGTGTTGGCACATTTGATGTTGGTAGATCAAGTAGAGGCCAAGAACGAAGCATGTAGTTGCCATTGCTCGTGACAGGTGCATGTACTCCCTCCTTCTGAGAAAAGATGCAAAGCATTTTTAAAGTATCGGTAATTATATATTACACTATATAAAAAATTATATTAAATATTTTGTATCATCGAAAGATCTTTAGGCCTAGGTTTTTTAATAGTTTTTTTGAAGATATAAATGTTACGCCTATTTTCTATAAATCTAGTTAAAGTTGACAAAGTTTGGTGACAAGTCTCCCATACTTAGAAGATTTTTTAAACAGAGGGACCATCAATGATTGATCATGACAAGTGGTTGACGGTGACCACCCTTCCTTCAATTGTCGTGCATGCATGCACTTGGCATGGCCTCTGGCTCTGGACGTAGTGGTCATGGCTGCAGCTGGCCATTGCTGTGCGTGCTAGCGTGTGTGGGCTTGCCTTCTGCTGCAATGCACTGCTTGACGTTTATTGCATGCTGCTGCTGCCCCTGCCATCCTACTGCTTGACCACTGTGGCACGATGGTGCTATTAGTGCGTCTACGGCTGTGTTTAGATGGATGAAGTTTGGGAAAAAAATGTCACATCGGACATTTGTAGTACTTTTCGTTTGTTTGTGGTAATTATTGTCCTACCATGGCCTAAGTGCCAAAAGATTCGTCTCGGCGTATACATCAAAACTATATGATTAGTTTTTAAATTTACCTACATTTAGTCTCCATGCATGAGACAAAAAGATTTGATGTGATAGGTGAATAGTGAGTTTTGGAGAGAGAATAGGAGGAACTAAACACAGCCTACGTGCCTTCCTGCTTAGCGCCAGGCTGCCTTAGTGGTCATTTCATCTTAATGAAGCTGCGTCCGCACATGCTTCGTGGATCATGAACAAGCACGTGTGTGTAGGATTGCTAGCAACCAAGCCACTTCCGCCAAGGCAGGCATGAGCCTTTGCCAGACCACGAGGCCATGATCCTCGTCGCGTCCTACACCGTCGTTTACTCTTCAATGTTGATGTGCCTCTTCTCTGAAACCACTGCCCGAGTAGGCCGAGCAGAGCGCTAGGCTGTGCGTGCACAGCAGCCGGAGTGATGAGAGTCCATCCAAGCGCTAGAGACTTTAGCTGGTGCAGTGAGAAAGATGAAACCAGATTGATTCATCAAATTTAATCCAACGGCTATAGAAATAAGGTCTACGTGGACATCCTGGGAGGCCACCTAGACGGCGCGGCCTCATACTTCTGATATGGCCGTATGTCATTGCTTATGAGTTTACCTGTTTTTATAGGTATTGAAACCTCAGCAAGCCAAGTCGCTTTGATGGGCAGATCTACCAATGAGCCAAACAATACTGCTGTAAGTATTTTCTATCATGTCCTGCTCTTCTTATTTCAAAGAATTTCCAGTTCCCATGAGCTAAAGCTTCCTCCCTTGTGTCTGTAGATCCATGTGGGTGAGACCGATCCCTATGAGTCTGAGAACAAACGCCCAAGGCATGTTTCTTACTATGTTCTTTGAATATATGGACTATATGTGCAATGACGATCTGTTTGAAATTAGCAGAACTTTGAATATCCTGAAAGCTATCGCTTATTAGTTTTAGCTGAATTGCAGCTATTTTGTATAATCGGGTTTTCTGTTCCTTAGGCTCTCGGCTGAGAATGTCAACCATGCACGAAATGGAGCTCAGAGTACTGTACAGAATGTTCTTATCTCACAGTCCCATCCTAATCAAAACAATCTGGTATGATAAATCCTGTATATCCTGTTTCCTATATGTCATACAACAATATTAATTAGAATGATCTATTTCCAGCCTCCGCAGCTACGGTTAACAGGTGGGAGCAGCCGGGCTACATTGGGTACTCATCATGGCCCCATCAAAATAATCCTGTATGATGCATGTCATATCCATTGTTTATGTTTTACCATGTGTCCATTTTGAATAATCATCCTACAAATATACTAATTAGAATGTGCCAATCCAGCCACCGCTGCAATGCTTCAACAAGTGGGCTGGACCCTGTAACCCTGTGTATACACCCATGCCCCCTGCCCCTAACATACATAGCTATGAAAAAAATTATCAATCGTTGTGGCAGCAGCCACTACTCCTGGAGCAGCAGGCGGCATCTAGAAAGACATTTGGACCTCATGAGGTAAAGGAAAAATTGCGAAGCTTATGTTTGATCCCATATCCTCATTTGACATCAGCTTTAGGAAAAAAAAAGTGCAATCTAGTTTTATTAAAAATTTAGATTAGAAAGTTCTTACCAGTAATTGTTTAATGTTCTATAATCTCCTTGTGTTGTATGATTAGAAAGTTCAAGAAATAATGAGCACCCTGCTTATAAATGTAATGGAACTAATAAAACATTCAACAAAGTTCGATTCAATTCATTCTCACATCATAGGTTGCAAAGATGGAGTTATTAATGTCTGCTATATGCTGTACCACTTTTGCCCTAGAAGTCAGCTTATTTAGAAGTTATTACTGTTTTCAGGCACCCCATCAATTCTTCAACAACTGGTGTGGAGGTAGATACATTGGCAATTCACAGCAACACCCAGTCGGTAACTCATATTCATATGATGCGCACTCAGGCAGCAGCAACTACCGTCAACATCCATAGCACCTTCACATCCTTATGACATGATGTCTCGACAGAAAAGGAGGTGGAAAGAGAAGCCTAAAAATGAGTAGCTAGTGAGTGTTTCATCGACATCGACTTCAAAAAGCGTCTACGGTATCTGCTCTCCTGACCCAGACAAACGTTTGGTCATCGGTGGTGCGTTTATCTTTTTATTTTTTAATGTTTCTGATGATGCCAAGTCAGCTGGCAAAATCACCGACGCCACTGAGAAGTACGTTAAACAATGTTTGTACAGTGCAGGAGCTTGTGGTCGTACATAGGACTGGTCTTATTTGACATTGCGGTGGTGGCCCAATTCCACCACTACTACGTGGGCTGGTATATCGACATACAACACGTGAATGGGCTAACTCGGCTCTGGCGTTGGATCAACTCTTTTCTTTTCTTTTTTTGAAACTGGATCCTGCTACTGGCCAAGCGGAGCTACACGCTCGTCCCCAACTACTCCATGGGTTTTGACGTTTTTTACTTTTGAAGATCATCTGTCTTATTCAAAATATTTATATAAATAATAAAATAAATTAATCAATATTTAAGTATTTTTATTGATAAAATATATCATAATAAAATAAATTATATTTGTAAAAAAAAATTTGAATAAGACGAATCATCAAAACAAGATGATACTGAGAATCTAGGGCGACAAACTCGGTGGACTAAGGGAGTAAGGGTTAATATATGGCTAATATATATGAATTTCTCTAAGACATTCGCAATGGTATAAGCTAGCTGTCTTTTTTAAATAGTGCTAACTTTTAGTATATACTCTCTCCATCTCCAAAGAATCAATTTCTAGACAAAAAAATTGTTTAAAAGAATCAATTTTTAGAGATGAGTCGTTCACCAATTCACATTAATATCTCTCGTAGTCTAGGATACATTTAACGTAACCTCTCTCTCCACTGCTCTTGGAGACTTCTCGGTAACTAGAGAGAACTATTAAAGTTCAGCAGTTTAATAAGGAGCAATATGGTGCGAGCTATGCGACCTAAGGGAGGAGATGGTGGATCATATCATGTCTGAATGTAGCTTCACCCACCCAAGCCTTGTTGTCATGACCCGGGAAATAGGGCCCGAAAGGACAGGTCCGCTGGGCCCAGAGAGCACGGGCGCCGCCCCCCAGGGCTCAAGCGCCGCGCCCCCCGCCGCCGTCTCCTCCTTTCCGCGGATTCTTCGGCAATTAATTCGGGAATAAAGGGAGAAAATATCTAGGATTATCTTTAGGCGTTTTTGGTGTGCAAGGGGATATCTCATCTATAAGGAGACCCTTATTAGGAAATAAATAAATAGGATATCTTTGTAAAAGGTATTCCAATCTATAAGGAAACCTTTAGAGAGATTCTTGAGATACAAGTCCCACTAGTCGGCTATAAAAGTAAAAGGGGTGTACATGTCTTTTCGGGCAACAAGCAAATAAAGAAATTTATCCCAATCTCCTGCTCCCTCTCCCCAGCGCGCCCCCTCCTTCCCTCGCTGCCGCACGCTAGGCAGGCGCCACCTGCGCCCCCCTCTCCAGCGCCGTCGCGCGCCCCCCCGGCGCGGCCCACGCCACCGCCCCTCGCCGCCGCCACCGACCACCTCTCCGTCGCCGTTTCGTGTCGGTTCCGGCCCTAATCTATTTGGGGTCGACGACACTTGTGGTCCTCCATCGTTTGGGCGCCCGCAGAAGTAGCCAAAGTGGTTGAGCTCTGGTACTCCAGTCTGATGGTGCCTAAGGATGTGCTGAACCATCTACTACTCCTCTTAAGCTGGGAATTGTAAAAGAAGTGGTGTTTCAAGGAGCCTCCCCAAGCATCTCACAATTTAAGATTGCTTGCAATGTCTCCATTAAGAAGTGGGCCTCGAGAATACCCGGAGAAATGTCTTACTTGGTAGCCATCGAAGGAATTTAGTTCTTATGTAATCTACACCGTTCCCACTTTCTTCGTTGTAAAATTGTAACAATGTCACTTGTTCCATCCACCGACATAGCCAGAATATGTGGAATATAGGCCAATAGAGATGAGTTTATCCCAGGAAGTTGCCCTTAAAAAACAATATCTTCTTTGTTAATCTATTCTAAATTTACTAAGAATTCATTTACGGACGGACAAAGTAGCGCATACTCCCTCTGTCCCGTTATCAGAGTCGTTCTGGCACCGGTCGGAAGCGTCCAGGTTCAGACATTTATTCACGTATCTGGACACAGGCATCGTCTTCATTCAAAGAAACTTTACTGCACCTGAGTAAATGCTAGAAGGACGAATAAATGGGGACAGAGGGAGTAGTCTGGACAGTGGATACCCTCGTGTAACACTTCCACGTAATCTTGAAATATGGGTATGAGTTATGATATTGAAACGTGTGTATGAGTCTAGGTTTTTATACCAACTAATTTTTATTTACTTTTATAAAATGTATGAAAGAAATGTTTCTAGTACACTGAATGATAGTGCCGGAGGGTCACGCACAAAGATACACCGCGTGTTTCGGCAATTCGGCGCCACGCCAGGACAAGCGCCGAAAGCGCGAGCGAGGCTGCGCGGCGCTCCGCTCCACGCTCGCCATGTGGCCGTGGCCGCTCGCCGCAGCCCGCCACGCACACCTCCCGGCCGTCAACCGTAGCTGAAAGGAGGAGTCCACCTGACGCCGCCTCGTCACCCCGTTTCGCTTTCGCGTTTCGTTTCGCCTTCCCCTCGCTCCCTTTATTCCTATTCCTATCGGCGCTCGGCCACCTTCCTTCCCGCACCAACCCACCCGCCCCCGCATCCGCATTCCCGGGGTGCCTCGCTTCGCTCTGCGCGCGATTCGATCCAGGCTTTGGTTGCTTGGAGGCAGGGATGGCCTCGTCGCCCGCGAGCAGCTACGACTGCTCCTTCAAGGTCCTGCTCATCGGGGACTCGGCCGTCGGCAAGAGCAGCCTGCTCGTCAGCTTCGTCTCCGCCGCCCACATCGACGACGACATCGCGCCAACCATAGGTACGTGCGCATCCGCTCCTCCTATACGGCTGTACCCCGGTGGATCTCGCCGCTGCGTGACTCCTCTGCGAAGTGCGAACTGCCAAGCGTTGGCGGTTTCCTTCCTTGTCCGTCTCGGTTACGGAACACGACACGACAGAATAGATTGTTTTGTCCCAAGCGGAGAACTGAATGTTACTCCTACTACTGGCCCGCGTTGCTGTTAGTAGAGTATATACTGTAATAATGCCGTAACGTAATTATGTTCGTTGTCAAATGCTCTTGCAATTTTTGGGCGGGGTGAAGGATCACGGATCACCACTCACACTGAAACGTGCCCAAGCGTTGGCTACTAGCAGAAACTAAGGCTAAGATACCTCTCTGGGTGCGTTGCATCTGCGCCCGTGTTTCCAATGATATCATTGGAGGCAACTCTTCATGTCACAACCTGAAGCTCAAGGAACAAGCGCCTGATCCTTTATTAGAGGCTTGCAACCAGGAAATTCGAGAGAATTCTAGAATTGAAGTTTAGGGAACCTCTGCTCTTACTGATTTGTGCAGCAATCATATTCACAGGTGCTACCAATATTTTTCTGTTCACTTGCTATTGATCAAAGCCTGAAATGCAGCCCTAAGCACTCACATACATGAGAACAATGAAAGTGACTATTTCAGAATGCTTCTCACAATGGATTAAATGTTTCCTATAGTTTCCAAAAGCAAGCATTGCGGAACACATGAGAGCATGTTTGATGTCATTTTGACTTCAAAATGCTTTTTGTAGTTGATAATGTGCAAACCTCCTAATCTTCACCCTGCATAGAGGCCTATCACTTAAGGTTTATGATTATTGTTTCTAACAGCTTTTAACCTTCCACTATATTTTAATCTACCTTTTATTAAGATAATAGGTTAGCTTCCTTCTGTCCTAACTTTTTTTATCCTATCAATTCAAGCTGTAGTTACTCCTAAGTATCTAGTAAATAATCAATAATTCAACATAGTCAACGTACTTCAATAAATGCTCTTTATAATGTATAGCTCAAACTACTGTGTTAGAAAAGCCCTTTCGATTCGATATGAAAATACAATTTTAGGCTTTAAAGTCATAGCAGCCCCTGATCATTTTAATCTCAAAGAGGCACTTGAATTCTGGCAATCTGACACAATTATTACCTGTACTTTATCAACCAAATACCTACTTTTCTGAGTTTAACTTTTTTTCACTCCTTTTGATAGGGGTGGATTTTAAAATCAAATTCCTTAGTGTGGGCGGGAAGAAACTGAAACTGACAATATGGGACACTGGTAAGTTTTTTTCCTGTTTCTGTTAATGGTCCTAACATGTTTGTTAGTTGCTGCCTTGTGCAACAGGGGCAACTGTTTCATTATTCAAGTGCTCTGTAAAATTTATTTTGCACTATTTTGCAGCTGGCCAGGAGAGGTTCAGAACAATTACCAGCTCTTACTACAGGGGTGCACATGGCATTATTCTAGGTAACTTGATTTCTTTCAAGTATGACAGTTTATTATGGATTAAGAAGCTTCAACCATTTATATTTTTTTACCTTAAGTTTTAAGTATTTTTATGCCCATTTTCAAGCCAATGGTATTCTCTGTTGAGATCAGGCCGTGTCATAAAATGCTAATCAGTTTACCTTTTGAATTGTGTTCATGCTCCAATCTGGTGAAACTTTTATGGTCATTTGAACTGTTTTTATACATACATGTAACTGACGAGCTATCAAATTTCAAGATAACCCCTCAAAGCATGTTGCTATCTAGGATCTTGCTGTGCCATTTCATTTGTTTTAAACACCTCAATTTACTCGATCCTTGTTGTCTGAACTTCTGAAGATTACCCACTGTATTGGTGCATCCTTTCTAGTATAGTGAATCAGTGATAGCTTAATAGTGATGCTCTCTCTGGATAGCTATAATAACTTGTAAATAGGACCATAAAAACTTGTAAATATCCCATTTCTAATGTTGATTCATGTAAAGTATTTTTTTGATAAAGTATTGTAAACTTTCCTATGTCTTCGCCAGATTATTAAATAATCCTCACGTCTTGGTGGTGCCTCACTTCGTTAATGTGTCAGCTAAACATTTGGCAGTTTTGTTGCAAGTGGTAGTCTGGGGTTTACATTTGGTATCCGCGAGGTCATCGCCTAAGCTTCTCACTTGAATCAAGTAGATTAGCCTTGGGGTAGCTACCTGGTCAAATTTACATATCTTCTGTCTGCTCCCTCACTTTATTTCTCTAGTTCTTGGTAAACTAAACTCATGTATTTCCATTATTAAGGATAATGGAAATGGGTGTGAGCTCCATCTTAGGAAGAAAAAAAAAAAATTTTTTTGTATTTGGGAACTGAATATGTGGTTAATTTTTAGATTAATGATGAATGCAATGTTAAGAATATTATCAATAAAATTTGAAGGAAGCTTTTTAGTGTGTATGATCCTCATAATCATCATTCATTACTGTGATTCAGAAAATGTTGCAGGGTGACTTAAAAGAATATTAACTTGGTAATGTCTTGTTCTGATAGTTTATGACGTTACAAAAAGGGAGAGTTTCACAAATTTGGCTGATGTGTGGACCAAGGAAATAGAGTTACACTCAACAAATAAGGAATGCGTCAAAATGCTTGTTGGAAATAAAGTGGACAAGGTATATTATTTCTTTTCTTAAGTCAAATTCTTTTTACTTGAACACTGTTCCATTTCTGTATTTACGCTTCCTTACCAAAGTGAAAATATTTTATTATTCTATATATCACATTTTTTGAAAGGAATTATTCTATATATCACATTTATCATTTATGATCTGCTGCATGAATCACTTGAGCCTGATAGGTAATATTTGTTGACTGTTGTAACGAATTGTTGGAAGTTGTAGATTATTTTTCAAGAATAAATATACCAGATGAAACAACTGCACATAGCCCTGTGGGTTTGATGATTTTTATCTTGTATAGGATGAGGACAGAATGGTGACAAAAGAAGAAGGCCTTGCATTTGCACAAGAATGTGGATGTCTCTTTGTCGAGAGTAGTGCTAAAACAAGAGAAAACGTGGAGAAATGTTTTGAAGAGCTTGCGTTAAAGGTATATCTGCACAAACCACAACGATACTTAATATCCAAAGCTCATCTCTTTACCCTTCCTCCCATTCAAAACACCTTCGAATAGCTCTAGAAAATTAGATTGTAAAGTTATGAATCAATTATGTGCAATAGCATTGGTGAAGTTAAAGCTTACTATTTCTAATGTTTTGAGTAGCAGCCTGGCTTATCAGATACTGACATGCTACCTATTGATCCTATACTCCTGTTTTGAGTAGCAGCCTTCTGGGTTCTGGCATGCTGCCTATCGATCCTATTGTTTTTTTTTTTTTTTTGAGGGATTCAGTGGGGAAAATTCCCCACTTGTTTTTTCATTAAATAAAGTAAGGTTCAATACAAGAGCATGAGGAGTGCTAAAAGAAAATTTTGGAGCACCACCGGCTCAAAGGAAAAAAGAAAATACATTATGGGATATTCTCCAACCAAGATTTTGAAGGACCTGCAAGTCCTGATTTGGCTTTGATACAAATACGCCTCTAGTGATTTAGGTACATACGTTTCTGTTGTCAAATATTCTTTCCAAAGTTGCGTGATTTCTAAATTTTCGTTCCTTGTGACATTTGCCGTATATGCTCATTGCATAATTGCGGTATTTGCAGAGACTGGTTATCCATTCCTTTGTCATTTAAAAGCATGGCGACCTTAGGTGCCCCAAGCTTGCACAGGACATACTCCCTCCATCCCAAAATAGCTGCACATCTCTCTTCTTGAGAAGTTAAAAATTTTGTAAGTTTGACTAATTTTATAGAAAACAGTATCATCATTCTTATCCCTAAGTAAGTTATTAAGAAAATATATGTCATGAATAATATATTGATACTTACTAATATAATACATATTAGTACTTTTGTTATATATTTGATCAAACTTTTAAAAACTTTGACTCAAAAAGCGATCTGCAATTATTTTGGGATGTAGGGAGTAGGTCAGTTTTTGAGTATTTAAGTTCTAACTCCTATGCTTGATATCTCCAAGTCTGCATAATTAATGTAGGTCCATTTTAAATTAACAGTAAGTCCAGTCATCTGTATTGATGTATACAAATTAATATGTTTAAAACTTTTCTTTTTGTCTTCTCCACCTTGTTTTCTAGGGGAAAAAAAATCCATTTCTCAGTTTCTTTGAAATCTCTCAGAGCTTGCTCATTTATTTATTAGTTATGTATCAAATGTTTCTCACCTGCTGAGGTTCTAGCAGCCTATTTGTGCACTACTTATGTCAGCGCTGGGCAGCACTGTTTCACCAACAAGGACCATACTTAAGGAACCTGCCAGATGATTTGCTATTATTGTTTCTTGTGGGTGCTAGTGCCAGTAAACCTTTCACATGATTGCTGGTGCTTTGCTTATGCCTTCAGCTACACAGAGTACCATTTGCATATTAAAAATGTGGGTCATGCTGCATAGACACATGGGTGGGTGCATGAGCTATAGCTTTGAAGCATGGAGATGCATTGCTTTATGCCCACAGCATTGTTTGAGAGAACCCACAGATTCGTTGCAGTGGTTAACAAGGTTCTTCTGTGCTATGCACACTGGAAAACAGCTCCAATACGTGAATAGAGTTATATGCTAAACTCATTTAGCTCCTCAACATATTGCCTTCTCATCAGAAGTCATTAGTTTATTCAATTTTATTACAACCTTATTAGCAGCTTAAATGTCAGATTAGCATTTGGTGACAACATATTTGCACATCTTACTTGGTGGTTGAAATAGTCACTGTTATGTTTTTGTTATACAACAATTGTAAATTCTTGTCCTGGTGTTCAGATTCTCGAGGTTCCCAGTCTCTTGGAGGAAGGTTCTTCAGTTGTTAAGAGGAACACTCTGAAACAGAAGCAGGAGAATGCAAACCAAAGTGGAGGATGCTGTCAGTAGATCGGCCAGTTCTTGTTGCAAGCCAGTCGAGGTATGAAAAGGTTTAGGTGTCCTTGTAAGTTGTATGGAGATGTAGATGAGTTGTATCTAAATGCTCAGCGGCACAGCCAATGCAAGTGATGGGAGAACTAACCACTTGAGGTTTTGGTGTGAATTGGTCTGTACAGAAGAAAATCCTTTTCTTTTCTTTTTTTCTGTTTCCTGACGCAGCAATTTGGTTTGCTGCTTGTAACGAGATCCAGTCAGCTGATCACTTCATTGATTGTATTTGTGGAAGTGTGTAGCTGGTAGATGAGTTGTATCTAAATGCTCAGCGGTTCTGCCAATGCGAGTGAAGGGAGAATTAACCAGTTGAGGTTTTGGTGTGAATTGATCTGTACAGAAGAAAAGTTTATTTATTTTTTGTGTTTCCTGACGTGGCAATTTGGTTTGCTGCTTGTAACGATATCCGGTCAGTTGATCACTTATGATTGTATGTGTGGAAGTGTATAGCTGATACATCATTAAGGGCTTGAAGTCCCGCAGTCATGTGAATTATATGTCAATCTGGCTGGTCCGCAACCCCTCATTCTGAATGTACAGTCGGTTCTTGTCTCAGCTGGACGGCCCTGGACTGAGTTTTGAGAGGTACCATTGTCTGTGGTGATTATTATATTTAAACTGGAGCATTGGTTACAACTCTTCTAGTATGCAAATGGTACTCTTTTAGTACCATTCTTTTCATGCCTTAGCACAGACAACATTTCGACATTATTTTCATTTAGAGGACTATCTTTTATGTTTGAATGGTATCCTACTGTACGACACAGTGGTTGACAGAGCTGGATCACATGCTTTCTCAGGCTCTCCCTTCACTGAAAGAGGATTCCTTTCCAGGATCACTTGTCTCCATGATTCAGGATAGAGATCCTCGACTCGAAGCTACAGCAGCTTTGTCTCTGGTATGTGCTATCAATCATCCAGATTTCATGTTCACATCATTTCAACTGTGCAGATACTCACAGCTAACATATGTTCTCGTGAGCAACCAACAGGACAGGGCATGATGGGCACTCAAACAAATGCATGTGACACAAACGATGCATGCATCAACCATTACCACTTCAAAATTTTCCTTTTGCACGGACGAGCCGTGGAAAAGGACAACCCCGTATCCTTCACCGAATCAAGTTGATCCTCACCTTCACATCGATTATGATTTATGAATACACCAGTGGATGAGTGTGTGGGGCTGAAGAAACAAAATTCAACACCCTGAGATCATTCACTTATTTTTCAGGCAAGAAACCCATTGGACGCGTAATCACAATCACTAGCCACTGTGCAGGAAAAAGGAGACCCCGTGGCCGGCCTTATTACGTTCTCTGAAGAATTGACTTAAAATCAACTGGACCCGTGCAAACATGGATGGGCAAGAGGAGTGCTAGTAAGAGGAGTGATGTCGTCGTGATGCGTGACCTGTTCCTGTTGCTGAAATCACTTCTTCAAGGCCAAAACCCAAAAGTAACGTCGCCACAAAACCGCTTTCTGTTCGCAAATGCGCTAGTCTGCACTTCAGCCAAAACTGAAGGGACAGAAAAGGTCCAAGCAGAGACGCGCCCAAACAGCCGCCCCCGTCCCGACGTCCGTCCCCGTGTCCTGCCTGATCAAGTCCCGGCGTCCCCGTATCCTGTCAGGTCAATCAGGGCGTGGCTAGCGGCTAGCGCCCAAGTTGCCGCGCACGCGAAAAAAGGTCGATCAGAAGTCATCCGCACACGGGCGGACAGGCCAGAACAGCAGTGAGCTGGACGACGCATTGCGCGCTGTCGCGTCCCCCGTTCCACAAGAGGTTCAGGTTCACCGAGGGGAATGGCTGTCCACGATCCGGCGAGGAGAGGCCGCGGGGTGGAGAGAGCGGTGAGAGAGAGAGAGAGAACGCGCACGCGCACGAGGGCGAACCGGTAGCGGTAAATACATATTTTTCGGCATGTCGGCCCTCCGCCGGCCGACAGTACCTATCGGCAACCGCGGGGCGATATGTCTGGCGATGGGGTCCACGCTTGCTTGGACACCGATCTGGAGTGTCGCGGCAGGGAATCATGCAGTGGGTGGGCCTGTAGCCACGCTGGTGGCCCGCCCATAATTCTGTGGTCGGGGTCCGCTGGTCCAGCTGCGGCACGCTAGCACGGTCGTCTCCGAATTCGGGGTAGAGGGGCATGCATGGCATCGGCCTCGGCCTTGTGGTGAAGAGAAGACAGTCACACCCGGCATGCAGACTGACTAGGACTACTGACATCTTGACGTGGCGGATTAATTTGCAACAGTGGCTTGTCCAACATGGGAATTGAGCATGTAGTCCTGTAATAAGCTGTTGACAGTAATCGATATATATTAGAACTCTATATTATACTTGCATTGGGAGCTATGAAAGTAATCGATATATTGCATTTGTGAGTATTATTTTCACACTAGGTAGGTGGTCGCCTAAAAAAATGTTGGAGGAAACAAGCAAGCGGCCCATAAACAGTGGCGATCCATCATCTATGTGAATTCCGTGGCATCCACCTCCAGCATTATGATTCATTCGTTAGATACATATATGGATCGAGATCGTCTCTGGTTGTTCTCTTCCGACGCCACACACATAATATCTTTATATCCTGATAAAAACAGATCAAGGAGACTGAAATTGAATGCAAGACAAGAACACTGCCTGACTGATCCAACATTGTGTGCTAGGCTTGTATTGTTGCCAGCCAATCCAAGATAAGCTCGGTAGCCGAGTTCCTCTTTGTCAGTTGCGTGGCCGGCCGTTGCGTGGGAGCAAATCACAGCCAGCGCCACACGAGAGCGACCTGTGTGGCCGAGACCGGGGCGGAGGCACTCGTTTCCTCTACTGCTCTCCTGGGCGCGGTCTAGCTATTATTTTCACACTAATTCAAATGATCGCCCAAAAAAATTGCTGGCCTACTTGTGATGCGTGATCGCGCATCCTAATCAACCTCATTTGCCAAAAATCACATCCCATAATAGTATCCGGAAAGCAAAGTCTGGAAGAGTCGAGAACTTAAGCAAAAGGGATGTACCCAACACGACCGATCGATCGATTCGATCGCGTCTCAATCGAGTGGTAAGGTAGCCCAGGCGAGGACGGCTTGAGACGAAGAGATAATAACGCAGACAGCGACTTGCCAGGTGGTGTGGTCCAATTACAAAGGGTATAGCCTTTTCTTCCATCCATCGAATAATTCGGTGACAAGCTACAAGGGATCATTCTGCTCGAGATTCCAAACAAAGTTGATCAGGCTGGCTTGATTTCGCGTGTCCCAAACTCCCAAATCTGAATTGTGTGGACGCACAAGACGTGCTTCGAGATAGACAAGAGAACGAGACAGGATTATTACTAGCTTTCTGCATCTACTCGATCATCAGTGGTCCTTAACTATTACAGTATCTGGGGCCTCATCAGCAGTAAGAGTAGAATGTTGAGCGTGCTAATTTTGTTCACCCAGGAGGTATACCACAAAGAGGATGAACAGGGTTGACTTGAATTCCTAATCCACATGCTGACACGCTCGTGTCATATATTTTTATTCAGGGAATAAACCAAACGCTGGTTAGGAGATTCGGATTATCGGATTAATACAAAGGAGGATATAGAAGAAGATAAGAGAAGGTGTACTGTACGATCGCCGATCGGCGATGTGCAGTGCGTTATCTGTGCTTGTCTGTCTCGGAGTTAGTGGTGGGCCTGCCGTCTGCCGGCCGGGCGTCAAGCTGGCAGAAGAGTCCGGACGCATCCCCGGCGCCGCGCGCGCACAGTGCCAGTGTACCCTGCCTTTGTAGGACCCCGCCCGAAAGGCATATTCCGCGGACGAGAGCTGCGTCAAATCCACAAATCCACCGTCGTCATTCTGTTGGAGTAGTTGCTTGGCTTGCTGCTGATTGAACTAGTAGTTTAATCTCCTAGTTTCATCAGTAGCTTGCAACCACCAACACTGGATACACTAGGGAGTGCACGCTACTGCTACATGTAGCATAAACATGGCTCTGCACCATAGCATCGACCGTGAAGAGCATCTGTTACTGTTTTTTTTTTTTTTGCCTTTCCGGATTGACCGGATCATAATTCATAGCCACGGCCATTGCATTGCCAACCACCCATCCCATGGAGGACCATC
The DNA here is from genome assembly GCA_015847255.1 of Hyparrhenia diplandra. Classification (NCBI taxonomy): domain Eukaryota; kingdom Viridiplantae; phylum Streptophyta; class Magnoliopsida; order Poales; family Poaceae; genus Hyparrhenia; species Hyparrhenia diplandra. The sequence goes on from JADLZK010011197.1 coordinate 74,447, forward strand.
GGTGCCCACAGCGCATTTATGCTACTGGCACCACCACTCGCCCATCGGTCGCGGTCACCATTTCGTGAGCACGGACGGGTACACGGTACGAGCGAGAGCAGGTCCGGAGCACTGCTGCACGAGGCTCCGCATCACGATGGATATGATGCATGCAGCACGAGCCGGACACAGCCGCTTCACGTCCAGCCGACAGCTACAGGTCAGCCTTATCGCTCGCCACTCCATTCCGACGTGGCGCGCGTACCATCCCCCTCGTCCGCGTCCGCGTCCGCTCATGGCGCTGCATTATTGCGCTGCTCGCCCGCCGCGGGGAGACGACGAGGACAACGTCGAAATCATCGCGATTCCGAGCAGAAAGCACCCGATTTTCAACACATGCTGCAGATCGATCGAGGTACTACTCCAGTGTCACAGAGAGGTACTACGTACGTGGAACTCGGTGAATACGTACTCAGGCAAATGCACAAATTTTACAGAAGCAAACGGGTCCGGAATTCACGCTTACAGACTGACTGATCCAAGAAAGCAAACGATGCTAGCAGCAGCAGCAGCAGCTTGAGATGTTGGACGATGCATGCACGTGCACGAGAGAGAAACTAAACGGCGAGGGATCGAGAGAGATCGATAGAACTGATGATCTGCTAGCTGCGCACGGAGAAGACGGAGGACCGAACCCAAACTTGTTTGGCAGTCCGTCCGTCCGGCTTAGTAGTCGGTGGTGGGGAGCTGCTCGTGGGTGTGGGAGATGAAGAGCAGCTCGTAGATGATGCCAGCGATTCCGGCGCCGATGAGTGGTCCGACCCAGTACACCCACTGGTATCCCCACTCCCAGCTGACGAGCGCAGGGCCGAAGGACACGGCGGGGTTCATGGACGCGCCGGTGAATGCGCCGCCGACCAGGATGTTGGCGCCGACGATGAAGCCGATGGCGATGGGGGCGATGGTGCCCAGGCTGCCCTTCTTGGGGTCCACGGCGGTGGCGTACACCGTGTACACCAGACCGAAGGTCATGACGATCTCCAGCACCAGAGCCTCCCACACGGAGACGCCGGTCAGGCCGAAGGTGCCCGTGGCGAGCCCGCCCGTGGAGAAGCGCAGCAGGAAGCACGCCACCGTGGAGCCCAGCAGCTGCGCCACCCAGTACAGGAGGCCGCGGAACAGGGTGATGTTGCCGCCCACGAACGCGCCGAAGGTCACGGCAGGGTTCACGTGACCGCCGGAGATGTTGGCGCCCACGGACACCGCCACGAACAGCGCGAAGGCGTGCGCCACAGCCGCCGCGATCAGGCCAGAGGGGGTCGTCGCGCCGCCGCTGGTCAGCTTGCCTGCAAGAGGAAAAAGCAGGTAGGAGTAATTAGTAACACAGTCAAATCTCATCAGGTGTTTGTGTTTCAATTCGTCGTCCACGCTCAGATACTGGCAAGTATTTTTTTCTGCCTTCTGCTTATACTACTGTGATTTACTGCTGATGTTAACTGATAACAGGAGCAGTTTATCGAACTAGTAATAAGTATACTGTCTGATATTTGAGATTGCTAGTTCTGGGGAGTAGCCAGTAGCAGTACATGGGAACTGCTATCCTTGTGTCTTGGCATCACAGCTACTGTACTAAACTCGAATAGTAGAATCCTACTACATATTCTGCCAAGGATTCCTATCTTCTGCACTCTAAAATCATGACAGGCCTAAATCTGTCATTTGCATTAGTCCTTTCACCTAAAAGACTTCGCTTTCCTCACTTTTGTTTTTCTTCTTCTTCTTTATTAAAAAAGGCATTTCTCTGAGCTTCTAGTAACACTGGCCTTGTATTTTAAAAAGCCTGATAGCTAGTACTTATGACGAAAAGGACTTCTTTTTTTTTTCCTTGTCAATTAAGTGACGAACTCAAAGAGCCGACCATGACTTTATGCTAGACCATGAAAGATCATTAATTAAGCTGAGCTTAAAGACTCATGTACTGTACAGGCTAGCTACCTGCTCGTTTTATGTTCATTATGTTCATCTAATAATAATACTCCATGTTAGGTCAGTCAGTAGAAAGTGAAAAGCAAAAAACTACTGAAAGGCCAGTTGAAGGCCGATCGAGCTTGTGTTGCAAGAGTAGGAGCGGAGGACTCACTGAAGGCCATGCCGGAACCTTGGCCGGCGAAGACGAAGATGAGGGTGGAGATGAACTCAGCCACCGCCGCCTTGAGGGCGCCCGGGTGGGTCACCTCCTGGTGGGACCCCACGGCGATCCTGCTGATCGGCATTTTCACGGCTCTCTAGCTCTAACCACGACCGTGTGCTTGGAGCTGAAGCTGGAGTGGAGCTAATAAGCTAAGCTCTGGGTGTGAGTGAGATGCGGAGGTGAGGAAGAAGAGATGCAGTGGAGGTGGTATATATACACCCGAACCAGAGCAGGCACGCGGGCCAGACCCGGCTGGCGGGCTGGGCAGGCCCACCGGGAGCGGCCCGGCCGGTGTCCTCCGAGCCTATCGGGTTGGAACGCGAGGGCTATATATTCTACTATTTCTTTAGCGGCGAAAATGAGCTGTTTGAGTGTGACACTGTCCTGAGTCGTGACACCTGCAGCCGGAGTTGGAGTATTTGCCGCACTCCAACTTGCTTTTCCTGGGTGAAGTTTCTAGAGAGATCAAATGAATTTGTGATTGTTTCAAATTATTGCATTGGCCCTACACAGACTAGAATTTTATTTAAGGAACTCCAACTAATAAGAAAAAATAATATCACATGTCACGATATTGTTGCTCTGTACTATGGGAGATCAACGAGGGAATGGGACAGATAGGAAATAATGAATGGTTATGACACGATAATATAAAGAAAATCACCAGATAAGGTTCACGAAAAACTCGGCACACAACAACCTCTTTGTGTGAACTATTGTTTTTTTATTAACATACACAAGACGAGTCATCAAAAACCAGAGAAATAAAATAAATTCAGTACTCAGCTCCGAGACAACTTCTAGTTGTAAATTTCAGCCACGTCTCTGTGTTATCGTCTTGCATGAATGAAAAAAAAAAAAATGTTGTATTGTTTTTCATGGAGAGTCATGGTCGGTAACAACGTTGTTGTCCATAATACGAGTGTAGTGTAGTCTACCTTTGTTAACCACTCGTAAGTTGGGCGGATGCAGGGGAGATTCCAGCGTTGCTTGGAGACAACGACAGGGAGCGGGTCGCTTGCGGCGCCAGCTCAGGCAAAGCGCCGGCCACGCGTGCAGGGTGGCGGGGACTCGTGGCTCGTGTGGATTAGGAGGCGCCGGCGACGTGACCCCTCGCCGCTAATTGGGCCGCCGGTATTTTAGCTGACGAGGGTCCCGAATGCTGTGCGTGCCTGGAGTCGTCGTCGATCGCTGCTGGCCCTGGGTCCCGGTTACCATCGCAACATGTGCTCCACGCCGCTGCAGTGCTGCTGCTGATCTTTTCTACGGCCAGTGGTCCATACTGTCATCCGGACACAGCTAGAATTTGTCCAGAAAATATTGTCGTGCAACCATTTGAAGAGCTGAATTACACCGTACTCATTTTTTTTTTTTGGCAATTTTTGCTATTCCTAGTCTGAGTAGTTAGTCCTAGTTCTGTACTCCGTATATGCAAGGACGTTTCTTTGTAATATCGATAGCTGTCCTGTTCACTCTCGTTATCTGTCTTACTCAAAAAATGGTCTTTTGAGATTGAAACAAAGCCCACAGTGTCCAACGCCGATATATCTTCTGGCCTATAGATCAATCATCAATCAATCTTCTTGGAACAAGAAACACATTTGACCCTTTTCGAGTGTTTTCTTCCGATGGATGGATAAAACATGCACGGCACCACCACCACGCATCCATCAATCAACCAAACGAAACCAGACCTCCTCCTCCTTCCCTATCGACAATTCCTCAAAGGACGGCGAGGGGCGGCGAGATGTTTCGTCGCGCCACTCCGGCACCGGCCCTGGACAAAAACCGCCATCCCCTCCATGTTTCCTTGCTGCCCACCCGGCTCGTACGACGGTGACGGGGACACGGTATCCGCCGACGACTGCTCCTCTGCTCGTTCGGCACGCCACGAGTGACATCCACTCATAATTGGCTGGAGCGCCGTGGCAAATTACCATCCCACCTCGGGTTCTCGATGCGTCCATGAGCAGGCAGTTAGATGTTTATAGATAGATATATGCAATGGATACACTCTAGTTAAAAAAAACAAACTAAAATTCATTTTTCTATCAAAATTTGAATTCCTATTTTATTTACTAAAAAAATTTATGGACATCTAACTTTGGCCTATACATCCATGCATGCCCCTTCCATGCGCTGGCCGGCTGGGGCACAACCAGTAGCCCACTCCACTGATATCTCATCAGTGACCCGGTCTGCTGCTGCTACCTGCTAGAAGTACTTCTATAAAATATGCGAGCTCCATGATTAGGAGAACAGATTTGTTTTTTGGGAGGATTAGGAGAACCTCTAATTTCATTACGATTATCCCAACGAGTATACTAATCTGCAGGAGATAACCATATCCACAAGGTTTCTTTAATCTTCGGCTGCTGCTGGCTTGCTGCTCAACCACTACTCCTCGCCTTTCGTTCCTTTTCCTTGCTCCTGTTGCTGCCGTACGCTGCTCTATCGATCGTCACATGCATCACCAAGGTGAACAACCTTTCGTTCAGATCTGCACCACACGCACCACAAGTGTCACTACTCACCACAAGTGACGGGAATGCATGCAGGACGATATGTATACCTCATCCATGGCTTTCTACAATTAGAGTGGCCACACATGTTAAAATAAGGTAACACTGTGTTGCTAACCGGCTGGTTAGCATGGCCTGCTCTGTGTTTGCTTGTGGATCAGCGGACCAGGCAGTTCAGAGCCAAGACGATGCTTTTAAAAGTTTAACCTGATCCAATCTCAAGATGATCGTGATAACATGTTTGAGCAGTTGCAGTCGATCTCATCCAGTCGTCGCTTTGTTTTGCTGGAAGTGGAGCCCAATTTTTGCCTCCGCGAGAATAATCGATCTCGTTCTGTGTCGAGCCTGATCCGGTAGGGAGTAGAAGCTGTATTTAATTCAAAACAAAAATGCGTGGATCGAGCTCCAAAACTCGCGAATTTCCACGGAACCATGAGCTGGCAATGTTGGTCAGATATTTGGATGGGATTTGTGAGCTGGAGCACTTAGCTTGTGGGGACATACATAGATAATAACAAGTTCATGTGGCAATTTGTCCTGCAATCAAAAAAGAAATGTGGCAATTCAATTCAGGGTGGTAGGTTGCGGACCTGCAACACCGAAGTCGCATTAGTTTTTCCTTTTGTATATAAATGAAACTGAGCATTAGGTCCTTTGTTGCTATCAAGAAACTGTAAAGAACCCTGCAAAAGAAATGGACACCGCTTTTTGCCCACTTTTTGGTTTAAAATAAGAGTCACATGAATTGGCACGCCACGTACCTTTGATTTTGATGGAAAATAAAAAACGTCCGTGAAGCAGTGCTGGTGCTGCAAAGGAACAAAAAAAGAAAAAGATTTAAAAAGAAAAGAAAGGAATGTCATCATTTGTCAGTTTGTTTACTTCACCTCACACTTGGTTGGATTGGCTTTGTCCCATGTTTTTCTTCACTGTTTTGTGTTTTCTGATAGAGTCGATAGTCGTAGAAGCATTCGTTCGACTTGGCACTTTCTTTGCATCATAAAATGCAACTTTTTCCCCTTCATTCAGAAATGTTATCTTTCGTTCTTTCCGTGTTCCTTTCTTGAAGAAGACTGATAGAAGTGTGCTGGCTTCTCTCAGTATTTTTTTTCTTTGAGAAAAACTGGCTTCTCTCAAAAAATTTTTAGACAGATCCTTCTCTGAGATAATCAGATCACGCAGAGGAGCGACTATAAACGGGCTTGGGTCAACTGAGTATTTGGGCGCTGAGACAGGCAAGTTGGACACCACATTGAGCACTGGCAGGCTTCAGTCCACTCATCGACTCTGATGGACTTGGGCCTTGAACCCGAACTGTTTATGTTAAACAGATTTAGGCCTTAAATATAGGTATAATGGAAGCAAACCTAAATGGAAAGGGGCCTGCGTGGCCTTGACGCGGTGCATGTGACAATTGGATTGCTTCGTGTGGAAGATACTCCTGCTGAGTGATAGAGGAGCAACTTAATCTCATTCCCATTTCAAATCTCACAACTTAATTTCATTCCCATTTCAAATCTCACAACTGATAGTAGGATTTTAATCTCGAATCGAAACAAAACGGAAGGTGTGAATAAAAAAAAAACGCTTTCCATATTCATGCTCGTCGAGTACACCGATAACGGTCAAATCGGCTCTAGCAATATTTTACTCGCGCCAAGGCGCGATTTCAAAATTCGAAACTCCCTCCCATTCCCATCACATCCCATCCCATGATTCCACGCTCTCTCGCTGCCCCTCATTTGAACGCAAATCCAGCCCACCACCGCATCCGTCGCCCGTGATCCCGCAACCGCAACGACTACTTCCCCAATCCGCCCCGGGCCATCTCGCCCGTCCATCTCCGCACCGACGGCCGGGTCCCTCCGTTTTCTCCCACTTTAAATAGGCTCCCCACCCATTCCCAGCGCACACACCACGCCGTCTCCTCCAACACCGCTCCCCTCGCTGCGACTCATTTCGGCGCTCCGCTCCGAGGTACGCGCGACGCCTCCCCACCCCCCGAATCCTTCGATTTCTCGTCTTCTCCGCGAAATGTTCCTCAGTGAATCGTGGCTCTGATCTTTGTGCTGCCCGATTCGGTAGTTGGTCTGGGGATTTCGCTGAAATTTTTGGGGTTTTTTTTCTGTAGAGTAGTCGATCGACAAGTGTTGGTGGACATGGGTCAGATCCAGTACTCCGAGAAGTACTTCGACGACCACTACGAGTACAGGTAGATGCGAAACCCTCGCCGTCATGATCTTCACCCTCCTTCCCCATCTCCTTCGTCTGTGGTGGTTGCCAAAACCCTAACCCCGGATCCCCTTTTTCCGCGCAGGCACGTCGTCCTCCCGCCTGAGGTCGCAAAGCTCCTCCCCAAGAACCGCCTCCTCTCCGAGGTAAACGCCTGCAGTTTCACCTGCATTCCTGTAGATTGCGTTCTTCCATGTCCTGCTGCTTTGGTTGTCTGATGTCTGGGTTTTGTGGTGATTTTTCCCCATTTCTTCTGTGCAGAACGAGTGGCGCGCGATTGGTGTGCAGCAGAGCCGCGGGTGGGTGCACTACGCGATCCACCGTCCGGAGCCGCACATCATGCTTTTCCGCCGCACGCTCAACTATCAGCAGCAGCAGGAGGCGGCTTCTGCGCAGATTCTTGCCAAGTGAGCCCTGCTGGCAAGGGTGGCGACCAGGAATGTACCCTTTTCATCTCTAAAAGGGGCATCGGTGTTCTGTTGATTGTTTCCTCTGGTTGTTGGTTGGAAACTTGGGATCTAGTTGGTCGGCTTGGTGGTGTCTGCGTTGTGTTTGTGGAAATGTCTGAAGGAACTGCCATGTGTTAGGCTGTGTTATCAGGACCATTTTCTTAATATATTATGTGTTCCTATGTTATCAGGATTACACTCCTGTTGCGATGTGTCATTCTGGTTAGTAGAACTGTGATGTGTTCTTAATATATTATGTGTTCCTTTTTGTGTTGCACCGAATGATAGTACTTTCTATAAATCTAGAACTTACAAAGTTTGATTTCTCATGTAATTAGAGGTGGACATTTTGTTAGACATTGAAAAATATTAGCTAGACATTAAAGTTGCAAAACATAGATCAAAAGATATTTGGATTGCAACTTTGAATCTACAAAAGATATTTCTATTGCTACTTGGCAAAACATAGAAGAAAATTCAATTGTGTAGCTAAAATGCAAAAGATATTTGTATTGCAATTTTGGATTGTGACATGGGTTTGGTGAATGGTGATCATGTTTTTCTTTTACAACTGAACAATATCAGCCTACTTATCAGCCGTAAAAATCACCAATCGAAATATTAGAGTGTTCCTAATATAATAGCAGCAAATTAGTAAGTTAATTTATCCTATGATTAATGTGGTAATTTAATGAGGACACTTTTATTTTGCTGGACAAATACTAAAATAACTGATAAAATTGCTAAACAAAATCGATTTTGATTTGCTCACTTTTGTAGCAAGCCCTGCTAAACAAAACAATGTGCGGGTGGATTCCGCCACGGCCCACGGGGTGGGTTCGTGTCGTTCTCACCGCCGGTCAGGTCTCCCCTCGGCGGGCGCATTCGTCCCGATCGGGGGCGGCTTGCTGGCCCAATGCATGCTCCACCACACAAACGCCGCAAAGCGCCATGCGTGCTCGCGTACACTTGTCCTTCCTTCCCTGCCGTCACGCAACCACACTGCGCTCCCCGTGTGTACAGTCGACTCTCTAGCCGTATCAGTAGTTCTTCCCTCGCGTTCACTCTCCAGCGTTGGAAAATCCCGGAATTTTCTCGTCTGCCCGCTGGTTTTTTGCACCAAAAACAGGTTTCTCCCCGTTGCCGTGCCAGAACTCTGTTCTTCTCTGCCCAGTCTAGAAGCTCTGCACTGCTTCCAATTCCAACCACCGACTGCGGCCGCGAAGCACTCATATTAACCGGCGCGGTGAAGATCCCAGCGCGAGAGCCAAAACCTCTGCGCTTCACTTCGAGGAAATGCCGCGCACGACAATCCCAGCCCTCTCGCTCCTGGTGGCGCCACGGCTCCCCTCGCTCGCCGCGCCGGCGTCTGGAGGCCGCCTCCGCGTGGGCCGTCGTCCTCGGACCCGCCTACGCGTGGCGGCGCCGACGTCCGTCCCTGGGGAGGCGGCGGAGCAGGCGGAGCCGAGCACGTCGGCGCCCGAGTCCGGCGAGAAGTTCTCGTGGAGGGGATCACTGGTACCCGGTCTCCCTCGTCGAGGACCTCGACCCCAGCCGCCCCACCCCGTTCCAGCTCCTCAACCGCGACCTCGTCATCTGGAAGGAACCCAAGTCCGGCGAGTGGGTCGCGCTCGATGACCGCTGCCCCCACCGCCTTGCCCCGCTCTCGGTACTGTGACCCGCATCCCTTCCTCGCCTCATCTGTGTCTTACCGGATCTCTTCCTCGTTTCGGCTAATTTTGCTCTGAGCCTGTGCAGGAGGGCAGGATCGATGAGACGGGGTGCTTGCAGTGCTCGTATCACGGCTGGTCATTCGATGGCTCCGGTGCCTGCACCAGGATCCCCAGGCCATGCCCGAGGGTCTTGAGGCCCGAGCGGTGCGGTCGCCCAAGGCGTGCGCGATCAAGTTTCCCACCCTCGTCTCCCAGGGGTTGCTCTTCGTGTGGCCCGATGAGAATGGGCGGGAGAAAGCCGCTGCCACCAAGCCTCCAATGTGCGTGGAGTCAGGGTTTGGACTGCGGCTAATTGGTTGAATTCGGTTGTGCATTCCGGTGGCTGAATTCGATTTTGTTTGGTTTCAGGTTGCCGAAAGAGTTTGACGACCCGGCCTTCTCTACGGTGACAATCCAGAGGGATTTGTTCTATGGTTATGATACGTTGATGGAGAACGTCTCTGATCCGTCCCATATAGAATTTGCTCACCACAAGGTAACTACTTAGTAAAGGGTGGAAGCTTAGTCACACTGGAACACCATGATAGTATTTTGCAGTTGAAAGTTTGTGATTCGAGGAAAGATGTTCTGTTGCAATCAATTTGTTTAGTTTAAAAATCACCGCCTCAATACTGTTTAAGTGGATATATTGAAATTCCTCAGAAATGACTTATAATGGGCAAAAGGGCAGAGCGTGGTTTGAGTCTGGCCTCTTATCGTTTCTGACTGCCAGTGTGCAAGTTTAACTAACTGTTACATCTTAACTATGGATATATTTATTGCATCATAGTTTTATTCTCTTTACTTATGCTACTTGCTTATTCTGAATGGACATAAATAACTTTGACTTAATTGTGCTATCTGTGTGTCGTGAACTTGTGCCTATGGCATAGACAAAGAAATGCTTTATTTTCTTGGGATACATGGTTTCAGCAAATTCCACTCATGTTTCAGAGTTTAACTTCTCTCACAGGTTACTGGACGAAGAGATAGAGCCAAGCCTTTGACATTCAAGATGGAATCAAGTGGTGCCTGGGGTTACTCAGGAGCAAATTCTGGTAATCCTCGCATTACTGCAACTTTTGAGGCCCCTTGCTATGCATTAAACAAGTAAGTTTCAGAAATGTACATGGCCATCTTTCATTCTGTTTTACTGTATTACTTGTAATTCCAGTGTGGTGGAGTGGTTCTTATTTAACGCTTCAGCAATTCAATCGTTATACGGTTCTGAACTTTCGTTAACTGGCTTTTACAGAATAGAGATAGACACAAAGTTACCCATTTTTGGAGACCAGAAATGGGTCATATGGATTTGCTCTTTCAACATTCCAATGGCCCCAGGGAAGACTCGTTCTATTGTCTGTAGCGCTCGAAACTTTTTTTTTCAGTTTACAATGCCAGGAAAAGCATGGTGGCAGGTACATGCTTGTTTAGTGGTTCCTTTACTTTATCTTGTTTTCCTATTTGTTTTGTCGATATAATCTTATAACCGCTGAAATGAACTTGTTCTCCTATTTTTTTGTGGGGAAACAAGACAAAGGTCCCTAGTCCCTACTGCATGCATATATTGTTGGCGGAGTTTATTACTTGATCATATTTGAATTTATATGTGTACAGTCAAATGCTGATACCTTGTTTCTCTCTTTGTGGTGTAGCTTGTCCCTCGATGATGGTATGAACATTGGACTTCAAATTTGGTCTATGATGGTGATATGATCGTTCTTCAAGGCCAGGAAAAGATTTTCCTAGCTGCAACCAAGGAGTCTTCTACAGATGTTAATCAGCAGTACACAAAGATCACATTCACACCCACCCAGGCTGACCGATTTGTTTTAGCATTCGGGCATGGCTAAGGAAATTTGGCAATAGCCAGCCTGAGTGGTTTGGAAATCCTAGCCAGGAAGCATTGCCTTCCACTGTCCTATCAAAGCGCGAGGTAAAAGCTATCTGGGTCACGAAAGAGTCCCAATAAAATCTTTGCTTCAGACTTAAACTGTTTGAATATGGCAATATTTTTGGTGGTCAAGGATCTGTTTTGCTTACATTCTTAATACTGTATGCATTGATAACCGATTGCAGCAATGTTCATGTCTTCATTGTTGGCGCACTTTTGTTTCTATAAGGCACAAATTTATGTTCTACATTATCAGTTTTGATATGAACTAATGTATTTACAACACACATTTGGAAAGTTAGTAGGGTCGAATCACTCTTACTGCTTAGGCATTTGAGAATAGTTCCTTAACTGATAGCAAAGTTCACCTTCTACTGACTGAATCTGGAAACAGTATCATCTACTTGAAGTAACACGTAAACTTTCGTCAGCTGTGTTTCTGCGTTCCATTAACTCTTTTTATTCTTATGATTGACTCTGTGTTATGCAGATGCTAGACAGATACGAGCAGCACACACTGAAATGCTCGTCTTGCAAAGGAGCATATAATGCATTCCAGACTCTGCAGAAGGTATTCATGGGAGCGACAGTAGTGGGCTGTGCTACCGCTGGGATTCCTGCAGATGTTCAGCTTAGACTATTGATCGGTGCAGCTGCTTTGATTAGTGCCGCTGTAGCATATGCATTCCATGAGCTCCAGAAGAATTTTGTATTCGTGGATTACGTGCATGCTGACATTGATTGAAAACTTTGTGAAGATGTGTTGTGCCGACATCGCGCGCTCGTGTCTGCATTTGGCGTGTAGCTAGGGAAAGTAACTTTTTTGCCTGATATATAGCTCACATATGTGTATATAAGAGTAGGCACTCAATTGTATCCGATGTAACGTGGAAATATATTTTGTATGTAATTGTATTACAGACAGATAAGCACACACGGACGATTAAAAGAGCCGTAATCTTTCTGGTGCCATGCAGACCACCTGGGATGTTGCTCCTTCCTTCGTGGAGAGTTGGTGACCAGCAATTTGTATTAAAAAAATGAAGACGCCACACACTCACACGCATATGAGAGTACAAGACTTGTTACAAAGTCTGAAAGTCCCAGATAAAGTGCCAGCACAATCGAATTGAAGTTGAAATGGAATTGATACGCTAAGCAAACAAACGATCTCTTTTTAATATCATCGAGAGGAGACACTGTGCAGATGATGTTCAACAAGTCTTCCTTTGCGCTTTAGATTCGGATGCTATTTGTGCTACAACAAAGGATGTCACAATGGACGTAAATCATTACCATGCGCATGAACAAGACATCAAATAAGTACAAAATAAGGATACAACTTGTGCAGTTTAACGAACGAACCTAGGAAAAGATAGTCTAGGATTACCCTGCGGTGCTGGATCAGCTTGACTATATACAATTGTGCACGTTTCATTCCATCAAAGAGCATATCCATCACCAACTGTTAAAGGGAGAGGTACAAGTTAGGAGTTGAAGAGTTACTTTTGCTGAGAACATGAAGGGACGCCGATCATATGATCGTGAAGGCAAATTACAGAAGAACTATGGAGAACCAAGATGTACCGTGTGTTTGATTCCTGTAGCTTGTGCAGATGCCATGAATTCTTCCTTCAAGTTGTTCAGTCTCTTCTCAAACTTTAAGGAATGTGTACCCATACTACTATTGATATGGTTCTCCAGTGGAGCATCTTTCAGCATAGCCACGGTATCCTGAACCAATATATGACAGATTGCTCCCAAGCGTCTTAGAGCATCAAGAAACGAGACAATAGTGTCTATCTCGATTCTCTTATTGTATGCATCCTTGGCAACGTTAAGAAAGATAGGTGTGTATGTCCTGACCATCTATGGTTTAGATAATGTCAGATCGATATTGCGTCTCAAAGAGCCATGAGTTTAATCATGAAAATTATTACCTGGTTTATTGTATCTTGGGAAAATTCAGGAGTATCAAGGTCTAAGCTTGCCATATTCATAAGATCCTAGATAGTTTAGCACAATGTGGAAGTAAAGACAAGTAAACAATGAATGCAAACAACATATAAATAAAGTAGACAAACAACATAGTCACTGCCACGTACCATGACCCTGGAAGCTAAATCTAGAGCTTTTTGTGCTTCTGCGCAAACAATTAGGGCCATTACCTTGTTGTTCACGTCCTACATTCGCCAAACAAAGATGAAAACAAGTAAATTAAACCATCGATTGGTTGATTTCTGGCACAACATTTTTTTTTCAAATCAGTTACTGACATAATAAAAATGAGTTTAACCTGATCATTAGCACGGGAAGAAGCGATCCCTATCATGTATTTAGAATTTTTGTCCCTTTCGATGGGGAACATATCGGGGCCTCACGCTTAGAAACAAAAGTTGCGCGTAAGAAATAACAAAATTACGGCACCTACTCGATAGTCCCCGCGTCGCCCTCCACACGGGCGGCGGGCGGAACCCTAGCCGCCGCCGCGCTCCCCTCCTCCCCCACTTCCCAAGGCGCCGCCGCCGGGCGGGCCGCTGCAAGGCCGCGCTGGCGGGATGGCGGCGGGTGGGGCAACTTCCTTCAGCGGCGGTGGTGTGGCGCCGACTTGCGGGCGGCGGCGCTTGCCTTGCTCGAGCCGCGTGGGGCTCGGCGAGGCCGGCCGACGGTGACCACGGCCGGCGCTGCCGGCAGCCGGCGAAGCGCAGGTGTGGATGGCGGCGGCGGCGGCGGCGGTTCCTCTTTCGCCGCCAACGAAGCCCCCATCCCTCTCGGTGTCGCTTTCTGGGCGGGGCGGCTTTGGATCGGTGGTTTCGGCGGTCGGATCCGGCGGTTCCGCACGGGAGGGCGGCGATGGTGGTGCGGGCACGCGAGGACACCTACGCGAGACCTTGGGCACTAGGTCCTCGCCATGCGGCAAGATCTGGGACCCTTGCGGCTGGGGCGGCGCTAGCGTCAGGATGGCGGAGAACCTCTCCTCCGCATCCCCGGTTTTCTTCGGCCGCGTTGTGGCTCACGGTGGCGGCCGGTGCGGCCGGCGACGCGGCGGTGGTGGCTTGGCATGTGCGGGCGTTGGGGGCAGCACTCCTCTCTGCAGATCCCTCCCCCCATGGCCAAGTCGGTCCCTAGTTCGGTGTCCATGGGGCCGGCGGGGTTTCCGCCTGCTCCGGTGGTCCACGGGGCTCCCGGTGAGCGTGATGCTCCGGGTCGAGCCGCCAGTGGAGACTGTGGCGCGGCGGGGGCCGAGGCGATCGCGGGGGCTCCCGGTGAGCACGTGTGCTCTCGAGGTTGAGCCGCTGTGGAGGTTCCGTGGCGAAGCGAAGATGAAGGTCAGCGCGGGCGTCGACAGCGGACACGCGGCGGCGGGGGTGTTTTTTTTGGTTTCTTCGGCCGTCGTCGCCATGGGTGTGGCCGATGCAGCCCTAGCGGCTGCGAGTGTAGCCGGGCGTGCCGATCCTCCCTCGCGAGGTTTGCGGGATGGCTAGCGGCGGCGGTGGCGATTTGCTTGGATCCGAAGCTATCGCGACATCGTACTAGGGTCGTTTGGAAGCTTGGCGATGGCGGCGCTCATGGCGCCGTCTACCCGTTTGGGGGCATCGCGTCCTAGTCCTTTCCACGGGTGTGAACCCGGTCCGTTTTGGACGGGGGGGGCGGCGTTTCGAACGCCGTAACCTTCTTTGGCGCGTTGCCGTAGGTTAGACTAGGCTAGGCTTCTCCGGATCCACTCCTTCTTTGGGTTGTCGTTTCTCTGTTGCATCGGGCGTGGGTGCGGTTTTGGCCCGGTTTCCCTCAAAAGCTGGGTCAATCTTCTTCTTATTAATCCAAAGCCGAAACAGCTTGTTCCTGGATCTTTCAAAAAAAAAAAAAATAACAAAATTAAATAAAACAATACAAAAGCTTTATAATGATAACAAGCTAAATGATTAAAATTAGGATGATTATAGGTGAGAGCCTAATTGGAATATAGTTGTTAATACTAGCTATAAATTAATTAAATGTGCCCTTGGTGTCGTTGCAATATATCTTAAAATTTCACAAGGCCTGCATTTCATTCGTTGAGCTCCACTGCGACACTAGTCTTTGCACAATCGCCTTAAGATTTAAACCCACACCAACCAAACTAAAAGTCAAACATGACATGGTTTTCAATATATCCTTGACTATTATTTCCTATTCAATGCAAGTGGAGCGACATATAAATGCGGCTACAACGACAAGATTGAAGTGGCCCAACTGTCCCTAATAGTTTTTACCTATGATATACTCCTACATATAATGATTTGTATCAAGGCCGGTTTCGAGCTCTCTAGTTATTTATGTAATCAAACATTTCCTATTTAAATCTATTTATAGAACCCAGTGAATTTATGAGGTTGTGAAAGTACCTTTGAAGATATATCAACTATGTAGGCATTTTTTAATGTTTGAGAACTAAATATTTTTAATACACTCTTTGTTTGATAAGTAAAATTGCCATTACTAGATGAAAATCAGAGTCAGAAAAAAATTTATTTGAAAAAGAGTGAAAAGGGATTGTCTCGACTATGATTATTTAAAGCGACCAAAACTTACCAAGCCCATGGAAGCACAAAAAGCCGCATGTTTCTTGCGTACCTCCTCGTCTTGGGCGTCCTCAGCGTTGACAAAGGGGATGTCGATGCCTGCTCCCTAAAATACCAAGTGGAAAACATTAGTTTCATTAAGAAAACGTCGAATTTTAGGGCCGGCTTATTTACCCAATCAGGTTCGTCGTCATCCGACTCTGGCTCAGGCTCACGGTGTCGATGACAGCGGGAGTTGAACTGAACACGCGTGCGGTCTTGAACCCTCCTCACCGGCGCCGTGGATTGGCACAACGGATGGACGCGCACGGCCCTACTAGTCGGCCGCGCGCCATGAGACGCCACGGCGGCAACGGCCGCCGTAGGAAACCAGGATCCGGCGCAGAGCGGGAGCGGCATGAGTATGTTACATTGTCGAGTTTCGGAGCGCCTGCTGCCTTTTTGTTATCGGAGAAGGTTGGAGTAGAGATTGGTTTTAATTTGGCATGACTTGGACTGCATACGGTCGCGGAGTCCAACTAATTGCCGTGAGACGTACGGGGCAGTTAATTTATTTAATTAGCGCAAGCTAGAGGAGACCGCGCGCGTGACACCTGAAATACTCGTAGTGCCAGCACGTCCCCGCTTTCGGCTGAAAGCGGGACTCAATCATCATCACCGCTTCACCGATTTCATTATGACATGTCAAACATTGAACAATGCTTACAGAGGTAATTTGTTTTTTCCCATAGAAACGCGGGCACGATCCTACCTATAGTCATAGATAGAAAGGCATAAATATTCGAGGAAAACTGAAAGATACGATGATGATGATTAACACTGATTTCTGAAACGATTTTAACTGATAATCGAGCGAGTACGACAGATAGATGAACCGTGGACCAATAACATGCCAGAGTCTTACTACTACTAAAGCTATAGCAGCTTAGCTATAACAGAAATCGAGATACAGAAGCAGGATAAAACATCGATCCACAACGGCAAACACTGGCCGATGGCATGGTAAATCTAAGCACGAGACAAAGCATCGGTACGTACACAGGTTGTCAATCATCAAACCAATACTCAGCACCGGAGATCATCATGTCAATGTCCTTCTTCACAGCTTTGTAAAGGTTGTCGAGCATAGCAAACACCAGCGCCTATATTGCATCAAGAGAGAAAAACATGGATCGTGAGTACGACAAAGTTACGTTTCCTTCTTCTAGTATCATTGCATTGCATCAGTACAAAACATAAAGGTTGTTTGGGCGCTTGCCTCGACTCCGTGATTCATGGGGAACACCGGAGCACTGAAGGGGATAAGAGAACTCTTGGCCGCCTTTATGTCGAGAGGGAGCCGGGTTTTGCACCCAAAGGACACCATCTCAAGGACGACGTACAGCTTCTGTGCGATGACCAACGCCATCCCCATGCTGGCGCGGCCATCAGTCGCCCTCGACCTGACTACGGCAAAAGCCATATGTGACCCCCAAAAGGCCTGCACGAGAGAACAACAGTCAGATGATTGATAGATATATATAGGTACGATGGTGTGGCAACAACCGATCGGAAATTTTAACCTCACAATCAATCACAGGGAATAATTAATCTATTTGTCATGTGTTCCCACAAACACCCTAAATAACAACATAAACAACCTGATCATCACATAGAACAGATTAAACATGAATACCACTTCTACTAACCAGAATCACACCAGCACAGAGATCACATCGCAACAGGACTGTACTCCTGATCACATAGGAACACATATAATATATTAAGAAAATGGCCCTGATAACACAGCCTAACACATGGCAGTTCCTTCAGAGATTTCCATAAACACAACGCAGACACCACCAAGGCACCAAGCCGACCAACTAGATCCCAAGTTTCCAACCAACAGCCAGAGGAATTAATCAACAGAATGGAAATATGTTCAAAAAACAACCGATCGGGAAAAAAAAGGCACCTTGTCCAGTCGGCGCCTTTCAGCGTCAGGCAGGCGGCGCATGGCATCATAGTTCAGGGCAATGCATCTCTCATCGATCTCCTTAAGCTTGTCCTGGATTGCCTTCTCTTCCTTGGACAGGGGGATGGGCAGCGGGATGAAGTGCCCGAGCATGTCATCAAACTGTTCGGAGCGATACTTGTACATCTTCTCAAAGTACTCCTACAGAGGCATGATCGAGAAAACAAGTTGTTATAAGAGGGAGAGAAAGAAATCCAAGCGAACCGTAACAAGAGGAAGAGGAAATATATATGTGCGCTTAAACTTACATCCTGCATGTCAGCCATGCTGGGAGGATCAATGCCGTCCTTGGCGCACGCATCCTTGGCATCGCTGCCCGAGGCCTTGCAAACCAAGAAGGATCAAAGGACAAGAAAGAAAAGAAACCAGTTCAGTACTACAAATTCTCCAAGTACTCCTACAGAGGACACGAAAATATATTCACGCCTAAACTTACATCATCCTGCTTGTCACCACCCATGCTGGGAGGATCAACGCCGTCCTTGGCGCATGCCGCCTTAACATCTCTGCCCGAAGCCTGGCAAACCAAAGTCCAAAAGGATAAAGTGTTCATTCAGAAAATTGAAGCAGGCAGACAAAAGGACTTTATCTTTCCTTACAGAAGGAGACCGGGTTCGGCAGAAACAAAAAAAACCAGAGAGCGAAGCAAAAGTTTACTAAAAATTCTTTCAACAGTAAGGAGAGGAATAGTACAAACAGAGTGGAAAGAAGAAGAAAAAACCCCAGAAAAATATTGATCAAGCGAGAGCATGTAGAAGAAGAACCTATTTTAAAAGAAAGAGGAGCGCGTTTATAAGGATAGCATGTAGAGCAACTAACCCCGCCGTGGCCAGCCCCGACCCCGAGGCGGTGAGCACGCCCGGACGGGAGGGCAGCGGCGGCGAGCACGCGAGGACGGGAGAGCAGCGGCCCGCCGGCGAGCACGAGCGGAGACGTCAGCGGCGCCGCGAGCATGAGCGGGCGGGAGGGTAGCGGCGCGGCGAGCACACGAGGACGGGGAGGGCATCAGCGACGCTGCGGCGGTGGAGAGAGCAAACGCCATAGCCATGGTGGTTTCGATGAGGAAGAAGGAAGAGGGACGTGGAGAGAGGAATGGTCTGACTGGTGCGGTTACATAGGCTTATATATAGCGGCTGGGTGCCACCGGCGTGATGGTTGCCAGACAAACGTTTGATTCTCTGTGCACAGGCCAGCCTGCCACACCCCTCTCCAACCCAAGTTTCTTCCCTCTTCCCTGATGCTTGGCAGCCAAGCTAATTTCCTACTTAGCATTTAGCAACATTGTTGGCTTTGTATTGGAGTGTTTGGCCGGTATTATTCACGGCCGCTGCTACTGCTATCCGGTGCCGCTACTCAGTTGCTTAGCCACAAAACATTGTTGATACAATAGGTCTGAAGCGCGCGCTATTGCTATCGATGCTTAGTTTTGTACCCTCTCGCACTTTGTAATCCTGTGCGCCACGGAACTGCAATCGTTGCTTAGCAGTCTTTCATTAGTTTTTTGGCATCAAAGGTAAATTATTCAGGTGCAGATACTCATCCCCCGGCTATTTTCTTAATAAGAAAAAAAAAACAAGAGATTCACTGTGGGTGGCGCCATGTGTCACGACCCGGATCAAGGCCGTGACGGTAAGAGCAAGGCTTATGGTTTCGCTCGCTGCCGGCTGAAAGAACGCCAGCGTGGAGAGCATTTAATGCAGCAGCGGCCAGCGGCACCGAGCAGCGCAACACATGAGCCAATGAGCAGCGAGTGCAGCAGCATCACAACCAATGGGAGCTGCATGCATGCGCATCCGCCCGCTTGAGCCGGCGTCTCGCGAATCGCTCGCTCCACTCTCTCTCCTGCTTCCTCTCCCCTCCACGTAAGATGTCGCCGGCTACTCGCCTATTATTATACTTGCTCTAAGTGGATTGGACGGAATCTAGGAAAAAAAGCACGGATCAAAGGTAGAAGAAGCACGAGCAGGGATAGTTCAGACGAATCTTAGTTTCAGAGTTCAGGGTTCAGGTTCAAAATGGCGATGACCGACGACGACGGTTACAAGAGGGATTTATTCCCCAAAAAGCCCTAAACAACTTCAAAGCGATCCATTAGCCACTTCCCGGCTCTTCGTTCCCCGTTGCCGGTCTTGACACCATGCATGGGTGGTAACGGATCATAGCTATTGTGCCTCCTTCATAGTCATAGCTTGTTTTAGATAATGGAAAATATATTTCCGGCTCCATTCATCCTCACTTGAGGATGCATCAGGCCATAATTATTACAAAAGGTAGCCAGCGATACAAGTATAAGACCTAACGTTAATGGAACAACATTGGTACAACTAAAAAACTAATGAAAAAAATACATTTCCAATAAGGAACTCGACTTTCTATGTGAAGTCAACTCCAAAAGGATATAACCACCAACTCAATAAATCGCTGCTAAAAAGCACGTCCGGCGAGATCTAGAGCATACTAAAAGATTGTGGGACACCGACCACCATTGGAGACTCCGGATACTGTAACCTGGCAACGGTACGTATGAAGCACCTGGTACATGTGAAAGGGACCCACCAACTCGATGTCGGCACCAAAGCTGACAACCCATGAGATCTTCCAAAAGCGGCGTTTCCAACGAGAAGATGACATCCAAAGGCGCCATCATCGCTCAACCCGGATACACTAGTGTTGGGTTTACACCCGAGAGAGATCCTCATCAAGGACAAGGCGGCGCCTCAAAGAAGGAAAATGGCGTCTAAAGGTGTCACTGCCGTCAAAACATAGTAGCACTGCCATTGCCTCCAGGAGCCATGTCGTTACGCCAAACGCCAGCGACATGAACCATCGCTGGATCAACTATCAAATCCGAAAACTAGACGCCCAACGAAGCTATCCCCTCGCGACGTCGAAATCACCAAAGACGGACTACGCCTATCGCTGGAGCAGTACAGCCGGTGTGGGGAGGGACAGGTAGAGCACCGCCCCGAACACCAAACACGGGCCACCGCGGACCTGCCTTCATTCGTGCTCCTATCGCACCGCCACCATACCGCCGCACCACCGCTCGCTCGCTACACCACCAGCGACATATGGCGCCACCGCAGAACCGCCATCCCGGCTGGATCCGGTCAACCAGGCATCCGGCCGCCCAGAGATCGGGTGCCCATCGGGCATGCGTAGCCCACGGCGTCGTCAAGGCCGTCGTCCCTACAACCTTCCGATCTAGCCAATCTTTGAGAGGACCACGGCGCCGGCGCCCTACGGTGGAGACATGGGAGGAAATGGGGAAGAGGGAAGGAGTGCCCACGCCACCCCTTCACCGCCACCATCACGGCAGGCCACTCAACCTTGTCGGTGGCCTACTCCGGCAAGAATGTGGGGAGAGGCGAGAGGTGCGGCAGCTAGGGTTTGGCCGCCCCGGCGTGGGGCTGAGAGAGAATGTGGTTTTCTCTTTCACAATCATAACTAATACTAGGAGAATTTCGCGCGTTGTGGGTATGAAAAGTAATATAAAAAAGAATTAAATTACTAATCACTAAGAATTAGAAGATATATATGTTTTTACAGATATGTTATTATGATATAAAAAACATAATATTAAATATATAATACACAAATTCTCAGCAATGAAATCAACTTCCTCACGTAAGGGAAAGTTCAACCGAATGTAAACTGCATAATCTCCAAAAAAAAACTGAATGTAATCTGCACAACGCATATGGTAATTCCTAGTACTTGGGCTGCAGAGAAATATATAGATAAAATAATATGCTAGGTAATTAGACCATGCCAATTACTTCACACCTGCAGGCCCATTTATGTGCAGCAGGCCCATTTACGGGTAGTTGGCTCCATTCATCATTCACGTTCTCGAACTCTCTCTGTTCGGTCGTTCCCAGCGCCGCCGCCAGCCGCTCGCTCAAAGAACTTCCCCAGAGCAGCGCCGCCACCAATCAAACTGCGCCGCTCGATCCAAGAGGCGCCGCCGTCTGATGAGGAGAGCTCTCGTCGCCACTGTCCATCACGGAGAGGCTGCGCTGCTCAACCCTAGCGCTCCGCCGTCCGACGTGGGAGGCCGGAGTTTGCGCCGCCGGAGACCAGAGCGGTCTCGGCATCTTGCTGTCGCTGTCCGTCGTGGAGCTACTGCGCCGCTCGACCCCCGCACGCGCGCCGCCTTCGCCGTCCGACGTCGAGAGGCCGCGTCATCACCGTCCGACGCTGCTACTGGTACGCCCATCGGCCGCCTCCTCCGATTCACTCCTCTTGGTCTGATTTCCATTTATAGGGGGCGCAGTAGTGGACCACTTGGAGGTGGAGGGTCGGGGATGGGCGGGCGGGGTGCCTCAATCGGTGGAGGACGGCATGGAGGTGGATACGTTTCACTTAATTGATTTGATGATGCGTTTTTTCTCTCCTGCGTAGGAAAGGACTGAGTGGGCGGCTGCCGAGGCTTTGCACTTGCAGGACGGGGCTGCTGACGAGGAGCCATCCACGCTGCTAACACGCCCAGCTATGATTAACCTAGATTGCGATTTCTTAATTAAAATTTAGCCCGTCGGGAATCAGGAGAACTCCCAGTGGGGGCTCTGCTATAGGAGATTTAGATTTAGATTTAGATCAGGTTCACAAATAAATAGTATTTTAGCCCAATTCTTTCACAAATAAATAGGCTAAATTATTAGATCCCTCACCACCGTAACCCTGAGCAGCAAGCGATTATCACCGCACGTTCAAAAGGAGAGTTTGCTGCCTCTTTTTATTTTTTTTCTCCCTCGGGCCAGCGTTGGTTACGTGCACAAAGGCCAAAGCACAGCCAGCCGGGCACGCACGTCACGGCTGATATACATACTCCTGAGCCTGCTGCCTGCATACAGCTCTGCGAATTCCTTTTGACCGGCCGGGCCGGTAAGTAGAGCACGTTGGTGAGCAACAGTCCAAACGTTGATGCCCCTCCTGTTCTTCTTAGAAAAGTAAGTAGATGTTGCGAGTTGAAAAAAAAAAAAGCAGGATTCATTTTTGGCTCCCAGCGTTCCAGGTGCACGTTTCGTACTTTCCCGTGGGTTGGTTGGTTCAGGTGCACGCCACTGCCTTGCGCTTAGTGTTGGTGTGTTGCTGGTGCATGCATCGCGCATGGGGATTGTCGTGTGGTGTGGCCCCGATCAAGGCCCTGTTCGGCGGGCTTTATCGTGCGTAGGTCGGATATTTTTTTCTCACAAAGACGCGTAGGTAAGCAGCCAGCCAGCAGATTCTCTCTCACAAAGATCACCAACCAAGCAACCGGCCCGAACAGGCTCCAAATCAGCCGGTGGAGAAGTATCCTGCCCCGGGATGCATGGGGTCTTCGGGTTGAAATAGAGTACTGGTGGAGAAGTATCCTGCCCCCGGAATGGAAGATCCAGCTAGGCAGGTCGTGATGTTGCAAGTGCATAGTACTGGTGCAAAGGACGAGCGCCTTCCTTTGGGCCGACAAAGTGCAGTCTGAAGACTCCGAACTTTACTTTTTGCCGAAAAGAGGACGGGCTTTATTTGCAGGCTCGCCTGGCATCTGCCAACAGTTGGAACTGCGAATCTTCTGGGTCCCCAGCGACCACGTGAGCTTCGCGAGCGCGCTCGGCGGCCTGGCGCCGGATCGATCGTGCCCTGCGCTCTCCTTCAGGTTGCAAGCATCAGTGCAACCGGGAAACAGGATCGATATGATGCGGCAGTATGCATCTAGTTTCCACACCCAACACGTATTCTAGGGTAACTCAAATCGTATCGTTTGGGATTCTTCGTCACATCATTTTTTATCAAATGAATGGAGCATCAAATGTAGTTAAACGAAACGAATCTTTTTAAGCACAGATTGGTTCATAGTAGAAGCAATAATTAGGGCATGTACCGGGGTGCAGCCAAGACCCGTCAGTATGAAGTATATCTTGCAAAAAACACCCTAGACACGAGTAGATAGCCCACCCCCTCGTGAGACGACGACAGCGGCTCGTGGCACGAGGAGAAATCGACGACCGCACGAGGAGAAATCTCTAGGAAACACCGGACCGAGTAGATCTAGTGTGACGAGTGAGCTGTAGCTCGGTACTGAAAGCCACCCCCAGCGAAGTTGTCGCCGGATCTTGCTCAAGTCATCATCGGTTTGCCCCGTCCGCCCCCTCAGCGAGCTGGCGTCGCCCACCGCGAGCCGCCGCAGGGCACTCGCACACGAGCATTTGTCGATCCACCGCGTGGGAGCCCGACACCGGCGCCCTCGGCGGTCCGCCGGGACGCCCGCGGCGAAGCCGACGCCGGGTCCGCGCGCGAAGCCGCCGCCAGACGCCCTCGAGCGAGCTGCCGCTAGTCCGTCATGCGCGAGCCGTCGCGAGGGACACCCTACACGCGAAGCCGTTGGGAGCCGCCGGCGGACGCCCCGAGTGAGCCCGTCGGCGTTGTTTCTGTCACTATGCAGCTTTTGCTTTGTAGATTTCAGAGTGACGGATACGATTGGTTACTCTTGCATTGGTTTCGTTGTTTTCACTCTTGGGTATGATTTGTTACTTGGCAACACAATGTTACACAAATAGAATTTACGATTAATGATGCTACATGCAGGAGCGTTAAATGACTTCTGAGACAACCAAATAGACAAGGCGTTGTACAACCTATTTTTTTACGTATCTATAAGATAGATTTGATATGCTTACCCACGACACTTCATTTTGTGGAATATACACGCTTTTTATCACAAACAACGAAAAGTGTCACGGTGTCAAATTGTAACTAAACAAAGTGTCAAATTTCAGATAAACTAAACACGTAAATTTTAACGAGGGCATGACAACTTTCATAGAAAATGGAGTACCAGTACACGGGCAAGAAGCTGGAAATTCATGGGAACTACTATGATTTGATGGATCCGCTTGTGACTGGAGTGGAGTGATCCTCCCCGGGGTTCGGAGACTTGACTGCCTCTTCGGCCGGCTTGACGGGTTGCGGCGCATCATGCTGCCGATTGCCGCAAGGCCCACATACTCTGCTCGTGCATGGGCCATGGGGTGGGTCTTCGACTCCCCCAGTTGTATCTCGATCGAAGACAGGCAGGATGCGATGCGATGCTGCAAAGTGCCCCTCTGGCTATCCTGAGTCCTGACTGATGGAAGGGTTCAGGCGACCAGCTTTGCAGGCTCGCCTGGCAACTTCTGCCCCCCTACTGCAGCGACCACGCCGCAGCGACCACGTGAGCTCCGTGAGCGCACAGGCTCGGCGCCGGAGACGAGACGTCGACGTTGTCTAGCCGTTGGCGTTCGGCGCGCAACAGTGGTTCCTCACGACTCGTTAGGCGCAGCCTAGCAAGGCATGAGTATGGATACGTGGTGTGGTCGCGGAAGGCTTGGCTTCACCTTTGCAAACATGTCGTGGAGATATCGGGCAACACTGCAACAGTACCCAACAAAATTCACATTCAACATTCCAACATAATTCATCTTTCAACGACAAACATATAAATAAAAAAAGGTAGTACACGACTACACGGCCACACGGGCAAGGGAAGCGGAATCTTTCATGGGAACACGGCTATCTGTACAAAGCAGGTTACATGAGTTGATCTCAACAGCTCAAGTTCTTCCTTCCATTATTCGGTCAGTAGAGGAGTACGACAAAGCAGATTCAGTGATGAGCTTCTCATTTCACTTTTTTTTTTTTCATTCTAAACTACAAAAACAAAAGAGTACAAGAACTCAAACAGAGAGTCCAAGCGCAAGGCCTATTAGGACACCAACAACCCAGGCATACAGTAGTAGTAGTCTCGTTAGAAAGTTCTTTTTTGACACATAAGGGCACGCCCAACCGTAGCATACGTCCTTGTTAGTCTCGCCTTGAAAAGCGGTGAGCCACATAGGAACAGGAGGATTGAAACTAACAACTGGCCAACGCGGGTGCATCGACATGTGACATAGATTCACGGCAAAGGTGATCAAGGAGGGCGTAAAAGCGTGCTAAAGATGTTGCTTTTTTTTCACCAACGCCGAGCCGGGTTCTTTGCTTCAACGGTTTGGCGGATGAGCCTATGACTCCTTCTACAGGCTCCTATGACACACTGCAAGACCACCATCTCATCGCTTTTTCTGTCCACGTTGCATCCGAGCCTAGCTAGCGTCTTGAGAACACTAGACAACCTGGAGCGTTGGGGCTGCTCTAAGTGTTGAAGTTTTGGGGCTCCTAAACATGCAACGGAAGCCACACTTGCTTTCACTTGCTTTATACCGCGCCATATGTTACCTTCTCTCTCTTATGTAGCGTTTCTCCCTCGCACAAGTTGCATGCTTGTTTTTTTTTTCCCGAGACCACACCGTTGTGCGTTTTCAAGTTGCATGCTTGTTGTGGGATATAAATATCACATTAATTAAGGAAGATCAGTTAAAAAATGCTAATTGACCCAACCGATGATTATTAATAAAGAAGGGATAAGGTCATCCGACCCTTGGAATGAGATATCCAACTCATCCGGAGCCAGGTCCCGCCTCGTCGACCCTAAGGGGCGAGCCTGCCGTTCGACTTAGCGGAGTGGATTTCCGTCGCTTGAACCCCGCGCAAATGCAGTGCGAACCCCCGGAAGGGAATCTCTGCCTCGCTTGATGGTATTACGCGAATAAACCCTCGGGAAAGGATGATGCGTCGCGTGGGCCCACATCGCTTTCCAACCACCCTGGATGGAACTTGCATGCCCCACAGTGATGCGGAGCAGTGATGGACTGGACTTGGGCTCCCACAATAGCCCACGATGTGTCAAAATATTGTTCTGCCTAATCCTCGTATGACCCATGTCTCTATCGCCATTTTGGCCATCCCGTCCTCTATAACGGGATGGCTGAAGCTGCACGAAGCACCAGGACCAGGGCGTGGTGCAGGTCACCATCACTGTCGCCATTGACCCCACGACCCATGGGACCCACACAAAGGAAGAGGAGACGACACCATTGACCATCCTTACATTTTGTTTCTCTTTCTTATTTCCCTCCTTGTTCTCCTTACTTCTCCTTCAACTATAAAATGGGAGGCATGATGCCCAATGCAACTCTCCTGAACACACCATCCAACTTGCACACTCACTTAGATACTTGGGAGCTCTCCCTCTCGTGACCATTTGTGCACCCTACTACAAACGTAGGGACATTCTACCCGAACTAGTATACATTATCGTGTTATCTTAGCACACCATCCGAGCCGAGACACACACTTTAGATTTACTCATTGGTGTTGATTTCAAACACCGACACTTGTTTTTTTTAGTTGTGCTACTACATCTTCTACAAGCTAAGACCATCTGCAGCGGGGTACGCTGCCGCGTACTGGAGGAGCCACATAGCGGGAAAAAGGCTGCAGCGGCGTACTGGGAGGGCACGCTATGGTCGCGAACGGCGCTTCCACACGGTTGATTCCCAGGAAGTAGCGGACTCCCGCTACAGGCTGCACGGGCCCCACGACGCTCGCGCACAGAGAGTGGAGAGAGACACGAGAGCATCAGCGCGGGCCCCACTGATGATACTAACTAAAATATGCTAGAACTTGTAAATTATAACCCCAAATTAAATTCCGACTACGTTATTAAATTCGTTTTCAATAAATACTTCAAAACTAGATCTCACTTTCGGATATATTTAGATAAAATTTTAAGTAGGCCCTAATCGATGAGTGTTGGTATAGAGTAGATATATAAAGGAGAAAATGAGTGCGGGGTAAATTGCATGAAAGGAGAGAATCTTGATAACTAGAATGTATAGAGGGAGTAAATAGAAACATGAGTGCAGATAGTCTAACCTGACAAGCTTGCAAGCACCTATTCTTATTGTATTGGCATTTGTGTTAGGCGGGTAGAGATGAAGCCACACACCCATCAATTTTTTCCTACTCCGCTTTTTTTGTGTGTGGACCACACTCTCTCTGCTAGGCTATCGTGGTTTGCAGAAGAACTACAAACACCTGAAAGCCATCACTTTAGTTTAACTCCAGGCCAGGTGGCCTACGTGGTCTGATGTTGGGCACGCCTTTAGGTAGCGTCAATACAACAACAATTTTATATCTGATAAAATCGGACAATAACCATTTGGTGCTAAGAAAAGTCCCAGATCAATTCACAGTAGAGCAAATATGTGAACAACTTAACTCTTCTTACTCTCCAAATTAAATCAAGTTTCACTTCCAGCCACCGCACATACTTGAAGTAAAGCGCCAGTCTCGATGGAGTTTAACCTCCGATTTTCAAGATGTAAAAACTTTGGCGTGAAATAGATGTCACCCTCAATGCCGCGGTTTCATTCGCAGTTTCGTAAGGCAAAAGGGTCCCACAACCTATCTACAATTGTATGGTTTAATTGTATAGTTGAATGATGAAACTCTATTTGTGTTTTAATGGGGTTTCACATAGTTTCAACGCATGTGAAAAAGGTTATAAAAGGTTTCACCATGGTGAAACTCTTTCCTTCTCTCTCCTAAGGGTTTTCATGCAAAAGTAAAATTTTGCCGATATGGTCTATTGATTTAATGTCGTAAACACTTTCGTGAAACCCCGCATTGAAACTGAGGCCCAAAAGGAGTTTGAAAACCGGTGAACAATCTACGGATTAAACTGAGCAGCATATTCAAGCAGCAAGTGACCATGACAGAATCGGTCCAATAGTATAGAGTACTAAAGAGAATTTTATATCGTTGTCGTTGTATCATTAATGTTTCTTGGATGAGGCTGAGCATCACAATTTGTTCGTTTAAACCGGAAAGGAATGAACCAAACCAATTTTTTTTTGGTTATTAGGTTTAGTTTTTACTTGTTGGTAGTAAATTATTTTGCACTTTTCCTATATTTTCGGTGCCTGAAATTTAAGAAGATTTCAGACAACACTTTTTATCATAGTAACACATTAAATTTTTGTCCTTGTCTAACTATAGAAAATAATTGTTAATTTTTAAATTGTCCTTGTGCCAACACATACAAAATTTGTCCTTGTCTAACTATAGAAAATAATTGTTAATTTTTAAATTGTCCTTGTGTCAACACATATAAAATTTTGTAAGGTTTTGTAATTTGTTTAAGCTGGTTTTTTTATTGTTGGAACGAAAATTGCATATTATGTCTCTGAGAAATTACGACGAACTAAACCTGTAATTTTTTTAGTATAAAATATGTGCAATACTGGTCGCCTAAAATAAAACAAAAATTAAGGCACCTGAAATCCCATTATTTTTGGCTTGTATTTTTCAGAAACCAAAATTTTTAGAAATCTTTATACTCATTGCCTAGCCAGTAGCCATATAGACCGCGCGATGATTGGCACCCCTGGCCCCACCAGGTACTTGGGAGTCTCGAGGTCCACTCCATGATGCCAGATCCCCTTCCCAGTCCATCTTATCCGTCCAACGAGGAGGGAAAAAATCACGAGCTCGTTCGAGAAATTCCCCTCCATTTTCCTGGCTCAGCAGCTCATTTTCGTGGGGACGGCACGCAACCGCTTGCAGCCCCTCACCGGCGAGGCGACCGACGCGGCTGCGCACGGCACAGTTACGCACGCAGGCGCCCAATGGCTGCGTCACTCCGCTCGCCGCCTCCGCTTCCCGCCGGCTTCCGCCGCTCCCGCGCCGTCGTCCGCGCCTCCTCCTCCTCTTCGTCATCATCCGCCGTCTCGTCGTCATCGTCCGCCCCAAGGCGCGGTTCGTCGCCCGCCGCTCCGAGTCCGTCCCCGTCCAGCAGCTGGCCCGTCCGCTCGGTACCCGAGCCTTCTCCTCCTCCCGAGTTCTCCCCAGACTTCATGGTCTCTACTTGCTCGCTGGTTGAGGGGGTCGCTTGAGATGCATGTCTGTTTGCCTCCTGCAGCGGAGTACATGAGCTTGCCGGCCAGCCAGTACTCCGTGCTGGACGCCGAGCGCATCGAGCGCGTCGACGACTCCACCTTCCGGTGCTACGTGTACCGCTTCCGCTTCTTCGCGCTTGAGGTCTGCCCCGTCCTCCTCGTCCGCGTTGATGAGGAACCCGATGGCTGTTGCATTCGCCTCCTCTCCTGCAAGGTACCTTCCGCCATACAAATTTCAGGCTTCAGTAATGGCGGCAGCTGTTTATTTTCTGAGCAGCGATTAGCCGATTAGTGTCTCGCTGATATTATGGTTATTTGGTTTGGCTTGCAGCTGGAGGGGTCACCGCTCGTGGAGGCCCAGAATGATAAATTCTCAGGTAAGGTTCGTTGTTCTCACTATATACTTGCCTGATTTTTTATTCTTGTTAATCACTGCCTCAGTCGATGGATTCTAAATAATATTACCTAATCAATGCTCAAAAGAAGCTGAAAACGCTTATCATGCCATGTCACATAAAGCAGCTCATGCTAAACCGCCGAGAATCATTCCCACAGTAGAATTGCCAAACTTCTCACACACACATGCAACGGAATGTGTTTTGATTTCTGTTGCTTGTAGTGGCTAATCCCATGCTGTGATGCTTACAGCCTTTGATTTATGTTTCTATTAATGACCAACCATCACTGCTGTGATCACAACTTGGTTGATGCACTAAAAACTTTAAAAAGTTTTAAAAGAATATCCCTCTGCTTCCAACTGGAAACAAACATGTCAGGTCCTATAAAATTGGCGTTCTGTCTTTGGTCACCTAACCAATAGGCCCACCAAATTTAAGTTTAACCATTTTTCATAAGCATTTTTTAAAGAAACCATTCCACATAAGCATGAGGGACCCTTTTCTGCCATTTATGTGATTCTATGCTCTGTTTATTTTGAGAAGGGACAAAAATCAAACATAATACGTTGGCATATCCTCATAGGTGTCAAGTAACTCGTTGACAATGTTATTCTTAGTCCCTTTTTAGTTTTTTGCCGAACTTCTTTGACCTAATAATTTGTTGGAAAGTTTGTATGGTTCTGATAGACAAAGAAAGCCAAATATTTAGTGGCATAATTGCAGATTTTCATACTCAACCTATATTAGCTCATCCAGCAAAGTTTAATACATATAATCCATAGTGGTTTCTTTCCATATATAAATAAACTATTTAACCCTGGTTCCAGGATATCATTGACTTGATTTGCTGTGGGATGCAGCTTCCATGGCGAATAGGGTTTTCTGCAGCAGCAGGTCTCAAGATTCAACCATTCAACAGCTTACATCAGATACTACAATAGAGGGGTAGGCACTCTCAAGCTTCCAGCTTACATAGTTAATCATCATTGATTTGAACACTATAATCAGCTTATTTTGATAATCTTTAGGTTGCAATCGATATACCTTTTCCATTTCGAGCAATACCAGTTGAAGCCATTGAATCAAGTGGCAGGCAAGTGCTTGAACAGTTACTCAGAGTCATGCTTCCAAGATTTCTAAAGCAGGTTGGTTTTAATTTTATTTGACGTGCCATAGCTACTTTTTTATTATCATTTTCTTTAGTTCAGGCTTCACTCTTTCTTCCAAAGATGCAGTACATGTTTCTTTCGGATTACAACTCTAGAAGAATTCGTGTTAGAGCATTAAAGAATGAGTTGGTTGTTTCGCCAAAAAAAGAAAGAAAGAATGAGTTGGTTTATAAGATAAAATACAGATGTAGGAATTTGAGATGAAATTATATTTCTAGAATTATCTCTCAGTTTATTGTAAATCGAACAGTTCTCCATTTATTTTTAAAAGACTCCTATTAAGCCAAAGGTTGCTCTATTTTACCTATAGCATTTGTTCATGCCACATTTTTTTTTTTTGAAAAGCATGTTCATGCCACATTTATCTATTTTTACTGGCCAATCAATGATTCAGTTTTCAGTTCTACTTGCTTTATTCAATACATGAACTAGATGACCTAAAATAAGAGCCATATATGGCGAAAGATATGTTTGAATGATGGCAGATGGAACTACGTTGAGTCTAGGGATGGTCGGGACCCATGAGCAACATTTTCAATATTTATCTTTAAATTTATATTTTTTTTTCAAATGATTTCCTTTTTTGTTGTTTCAGCTTGTTAAAGACTACCAAGCTTGGGCTTCTGGTGATGCTTCAAAGGAAACCACTTGGCACTGGGGAAATCTGAAGCTGCCCAGTGGCTCCACTAGGCATGATAGAATACAGTTACCACCCCTCATTCATATTGCAAATTAGCAATCCTGCCCAAACGTTATCCACTTCACTCATGGCAGTTCTTGAACTTGTTGAAATTAGCCATTGCAACTTGTTTTTTTTGGTTCCAGTTCTTCAGCAGTCTTGGTCTGAAGATGGCTGATCGAGCACTCATCACACTGAAGATTACAGTATCTGGACTGGCATTTGCACTCACACTGAAGATTAGGGCGTGGGCGAAGGCCACAGGAACTGAACACAAGCCCGCGACCACCACCTGGCTCCATAGGCATGATCGAACGCCATCACGGCGTTACCGGAGAAGAGGGGACAGCCGGAGGTCATTTAGCCGGATGGGGCGAAACGCGGCGCGGCAGCCGCAATCAGACGACCGAAGCGGCCGATGGCCGCCGGGGAAACGCTGTGTGCGAATCCGGCACGGGTGCGAATCCGACCATGGCCGGGTTCACCACGAGGCCTTGCCGGGGAGCGCGGCGGCGCCACCAAGCGAGCCAAGCCGAGATCCGCCACCGGGCGTGGATTCACGCCGGCCGGCGGGCAAGTTCGCCGCCCGGCCGGGCGATTAGGGTTGGGGGAGGGAGGGGACGGGGAGGTTGGAGGAGGAGGCGGCGCCACCGGTGGCCGCCTGGGCTTTGGTGCCGGGCCGCCGCCGCTGGCTGCAGAGGCGGCCGGCGGCACTGGACCCGACGGAGTGGGGGGAGGTTGGGGCCGTAGTCCCCCGGCGGAGTCGCGGAGGGGAGGGGTCCCCTTCGGGGTCGGGGAAAAGATGGGGGTTTACTCACACTGAAGATTACAGATATCTGAAGAATGCACATACCCCTATATGTGAAGTGATATCTTTTGTAAGGAAACTAAGTTACTGTAACTAGTAACTTGAAGGAGGGAAGTATAAATGGAACGTTCATGAACAGTGTTGCCCTCTATGATGGTTGTATGGCACTTTGATCACGGGGCACGGTGTTGCCTCCATCAGCCATTTGCAATTGAAGAAACACTATCTCGTAAAAATGACGCTAATACTCCCTACGTATGCTGTACATTTCATTTAGTTATGGTTATTTGATGCAAGGAATATAGTAGGAGAGATGGACCAGTTTATTTTTTGTGAGCTTTAAGCATGCAAGTAACATGTTCCTGAAGTTAAAGAGTGGGCTACACTTTTCTGTTAATGATGTTTAAGGGGCACCATTGTACACCTGATGATTTATTCACAATTGTGGTTTCTGTGTTACAGTGTTAGTGAGGCGGGATGGGTGACAATAAAACTTAGGTTTCCAATAGCTAAATGGCCAGAATGCAAGTTGTCAGCAAATCTTGTCTGAACTCTGAGGTTCAAAAAAAAGTTTCCAATCACTAAATTCAACCAAAACAGGGGAGTAATCCACAAATTTGGAATATAACCGGACGAATAACCGGGGTGAGCCAAGATTGCCCAGACAGAACGAACCCAACGAAGTCCCCAACGACGGTTAGTTTAACCAGACATTCCTTTCTCCACGCGTCCTTCCTTTTCTCCTCGTCATCTTCCTGCTGCGCGGCCCCGCCAGCACAGCGCCGCCGCCCCATGACCCCACTTTCACCTCCTCACATCGTGTCACGCCTTCTCGGTCTCGGCCGCGCGCCGTTCTGAGCTGTCCGTCGCACCCCTCCCTCCCTCCCTCTCTCTCTCTCTGCTGTCGCGTCGCCGGCGGATCTCCGTGCGGCGGCCGCCACGATGGCCTCCTCATCCGCCGCGGCGTCGGCAGCCGCCCTAGGTGAAGTCTCATCGCCTCTCACTCCCCTCCGCTCGCTCTCCTGCCTCCTTTTCTCACTGGCGCCTTCTCTTCGTTCCAGAGGCCGTGCAGGTGCTCGTCGCCTCGCTCGCCGACGACTCCCCTGTCGCCCGTGACGCCGCGCTCGCTGCCCTCCGCGACATCGCGCCGCTGTAAGGGACCATTCTTCCATGCGCTCGCTTTCTTCCATCATCCTTCCTGTTGAGTATATTTCGCTTCCATGTGAAGCGGCTCCGTGAAATTCTTTGCTTGGTGGGTGCAGGAACCCGATGCTCGTCCTGGACTGCTGTGCCACCGTCTCCCGTGGCGGACGTCGGGTGCGTCCATGAGCCTCTGAGATGAGAAATGCTTGTTCGTTTTTTGGATTATCTGTCTGCTTGATTTATTTTTTGGGTTGTGGAATGCAGCGGTTTGGCAACATGGCTGGGGTTTTTTTCTTGTCATGGCTTCTGCAGTCAGGGCTCTCGATCACTCTGATGCTGAGCGCGAGTTCCTTCTCGAAAATTGCGTAAGATTGCAACTGCTGAGATTGTTACCTCAAAGGTATCTGATACTGTCAATATCTCTCCACTCTTTTTGTGTTTTGAGCTCAATGCTAGAAGATGATCTTTTGAGCTGGAAACTAAGGGACTGATACCAATTTGCACAACTGCAAGCACAACATTATGAGAATTTTTAAGCTTATCACATCCAGTTACTAGCATATAAATGTAACTTGAATTGTGAATCTTTTTTATATATAACAATTTTACAACTCAAAGCCATGGCCACACAAATGTACATTGAAATAAAAATGTAATGGTACCACTTTTGTGTCACCAAACCCATATATAGTTAGCCTAGCTGTTAGAAATACATGCTCTTGTATTTTTGAAGGGAAGGAATATCATCCACATAGATATGGAAGAAAAGAAAAAAAGGAAAGCTAGATTTATGATAACCTGCTATGATTTTTCTGTATGTTAACATTAGGCTGATGAATTAGAAAACGAAACTTTAGTAGCTGCTATAACAATATGATACAAATATAAGAACGGGCTGATGTGAAGTTAAATGATTTCCCTTTCTCCTCATAGACAAGGAGATTTGTGCATTGTAGTTTACTTGGCTGTTAGATACTTTAACTGACACAGGACATATAGTTTGAAATGCCAAACTTTACAACTATCTGAATTAGGTTGAACGTTCTAGATTTAATCACAGCATGCAGTGCAGTACTTTATCTAATACTTTATTTAGTTTCTCTTTGTAGCATGCTTAAAGTGTACATTTAACCAATAACCCCAGAAACAACCAGATTGAGTAGTTTTATGAACTTATAAGCCAAATAACCTAAAAGGTAAAACTAGGCTGAAGAGGCCTTTAATAGTATTAATTACTATTTTTTTCGCTTCAGGTGTTCTCTGAGTCATAAGGAGTTACTTTTACTGTTTTACAAGTGCTGAAATTACATGTTGGTTTTTGAATTTAATTTGTAAAATGAATTTCAGGTTTGCAATACAATTTTGAGAGGCATACAAAATTGCTCTTATAATGGTTATGAGCATTAGAGAATGCTTGTACTGATATTGTGGTCTATCCTAGGCTGAACATTAATGTCAATGATGCATTATTTTGTCTTTCTTTATACTTCTGTTATTTTCTTGTTTCATCTGCCTATCTTTGTTTCAAAGTCTAAATTCTTGTTCTTTGGGCTAACAGGAATTCAATGTTGATTGGCAAAAGAGCAGCGTGCTTGTCTTCTCTGTTGCTATAGGTTCACATGATCCAGACTTGGTATGTCTTTTCTCAACGTTATCCCTTTTGTTTGTGGAGATGGCTATTAGATAAATTTACGATTTAATACCATTTAATATGATGCATGTTTACTTAAGAGCACACGTCACAGGTAATATGCTCAATAGCAACTAAAGAGGTTTAGTTTACTAAGTAGTGGAAAAGTTGTTGTTGGTGACAAATGTGGATTATAAAATGATCAAAATGGCATTACTTGTTGGAAAAAGGTCAAGTAGTCCATATCTATTGATGATGACATAGAGACTTGGGAGGTGCATGGTACTTTAGGAGTGTCGTATCATCACATGGCTAGATTGATTTCTGGAGGAGCAGCAACCAGCAAGTATTTACATAGATGCCATCTTAACTGGAGAAGAAGTAATGTAAAAGGAAACTGAAGGTGTTTGTGGTGTATTTTTAGTTATGAAGAGCATACCATTGTAGTTTTGATCCAGCATACATGATTTGCATACATGATTAGCAGGAACCATCCTTTTCATTTTTTGGAAGATGTTTCATCTAGGGGTCAATGCATAATCTAGCAGGAACCATCCTTTTCACTTTTTTTTGAGTTTGGAAGATGTTTCATCTAGGGGTTCTTTAATATAACACAGCCTGATTTTGGTTGTGTAGTTTGCATTATACAACAATACCAAACATTTTAGTATATCATGAAATTCAATTAGAAGCTCTAATTCCAAGGTTTTCTAGTTGCCCATGGACTAATCTATACCTTCAAGACTTTCTAGGTAGCCACAATCCATGTTGCTTCAGGGTCATCTTCTGATAATTCTCTGGTTAAAGTTAGGGTTTTAAATGTATATACATCAAAAGCTCTTTTCAAGTATGCACTCAGTTCTATAAAACGAGATATTCCCTGTTTCATGGAAAATAGAACTCGGTACACCTTTAACTGACTTTGAGAAATTGCCAGCTTGATCTCTTTCTTCATCGCTTGGTTGTTCTTGTGAGTAGTAGTAGTTCAGCATTTCACTGATTTCAATCTGCGCCCTAACGCTTTTTTAGATGATGGAGGAAATATTTCTTCACTTCTCTGGACCAACTTCTGCTCTGCCTGCCATGTTACAGATACTTGCAGATTTTTGCGTCTGCTGAAGGTTAATCACATTTTTAATTTCATTTCCATCTGATTAAATTGGACTACTGAATTTGCAACATGTGTTTGTTTCTTTGAAGCTTTGCAGTTCACCCCACGGTTAAGGGCGTGCTTTTTGCGTGTTTTACCTATCCTAGGAAGTGTGCGAGATGGCCAACGGCCTGTTTTTGCGAATGGTATTGCTATGGATTTTTCCAAAATCATCAGTGATTCCTCTAATGTTTCTGAAAACTTCAAAACATTTAGAAAACTTTTTTTATCAATAATTACAATTGTTTCTCTTCCATTTGCAGCATTCAAGTGTTGGTGCCAGGCTGCATGGCAGTACCTAGGAGATGCCCCTTCTGAGCTTCCTTTTGATAACGATGTTATGTAAGCTTTCAGTTTGTAAAAACTTGTTTTGGAGGTAATGGAAGTTGGCATGTCATTTATTTATCTAACATTTTAATGACAGGTCCTTCATGAATTCAGTATTTGAATTACTTATAAAAGTATGGACAGGATCACGCGTGATCTAAAGGTCGTCTTAGTTTTGGCTGACTTGTTTCTTTCCCACACACCTTAGAACAATATAATGTCTCAACTGATAGAAGTGTTAGGAGTCGAGAAGTGGAGAAAATATATACACCATACACTTTTTTTTTCCGAAAACCTGGCAGGAGCTCTGCCTCACAATAAAGGAAGGAAAAAAAAAAAAGTTATATGTCAGGAAAGGCCGGAAGTCCGGCTAGCCCCTTCGGGCACACACAGAAAAAAACAGGAAACACCTGGGGGGTTACATAGTGGAGTCTAAGTCGGGGTTAAGTATCCCTCTTCTTCTTTTTCCAAAAACCTGGCAGGAGCTCTGCCTCTCAACTAAGGAAGGAAAAAAATTATATGTACAGGAAAGGCCGGAAGTCTGGTTAGCCCCACTGGGCACACACAGAAAATCAGGAAACACCCAGCTGCTACCCCTCATGGTGGGTTACAGAGTGGAGTCTAAGTCGGGTTGTTAAGTACCCTAAAGCGCATATTAATGTCCTCCTTTGGCTTTCAAGGCCACTTTTCAGCATCCGTGGCGGGCGTCCTGAAAAAAAAAATTCTTCTGTTTTTTTTTTTTCCTTCCAAATGTTCCACATCTTGTATATCACCACCCCCGTTGAAGTGTCATCATTGCTCCCTTGGGACTTTGGTTGTCGTTTGTTCCCACCATGTTCTTATCTGTGTTGGTTGGGTCTGATGCGGATTAAGTTTGTGGCAAAGTGCTCCATGCCAACACAAGACACCAAACCTGCTAAGGCACAGGTGAAGGCGGTTTTCCAATGGCGCATTGCACATGACACAATGATCTTGATGAGGCCAATTCATCAGTTGCAAATTATCTCTGTGAGGTTTTGTTCTGGATAAGGATCCATGCAAATTTGCGAGGCCACTGCGATTTGTGATGGCTATGGCTTGGAAACTGACTGCCAGTTGGCAAGGCAGTGACCTCCATTTGCATCCCTTCCATATGAAGGACCTGCGAATTTTGTCAATTTTTCTTCTTGGACCAAGCGGCAAGCGGGAAGATAGTGAGGTGCTACGTAGGCATGGAAGAGAGTACTGAAGTGATCAACGTTAGCCGCCCTGCTTTGTTTAGGGTCGGTCTTGACTTGTGTAACCATACACTTCAGGCTGTTCTAAAACTGCTATAGTTTGTTGGAACGTTGAATGTTAGTGGTTTAGTGCACTGTTCTTGTAGAGTATTCATTTCTTTCATATGTTGCTTGATCATATCAACTGCTAGATACTGCTTATTGTATACCAGGTGAGGTTGTCCTCTGTGGATGCTTTGGGTGAAATGGTTGGCCTGGTCACTAGGTCACAGTTGAAATCAGCACTGCCAAGGATTATACCAACAATGCTGGATCTGTATGTGATCTATTTTGTATATTTATTGAAGATGTTTTACAGTTCCCCAGATATTAATTTCTTCTTCTCATGTAGATGTAAGAAAAAGATCAAGAAGTTGCTTTTGTTGCGTCCCCACAGTCTTCACAACCTTCTTAATGCATAGATTTGTTGTCTCGAAAGTGGCCCCTTTACTTGATTTTTGAGGTAAATGAAGAACATGCTTAAGACATGGTTTTTTCACTTTTTGAATATATTCTATTTTACCTTTTTTCCCTTTTTCACTTATTGAAACTATGAGAAGCTAAAGCTGCAATGCGGCACTACTATTGTAGAGGCATGCTACAGAACTTCACCTGGCACTGCTCATGGTTAAAAGTTTGAACATTCAGTTGAAAAATTCACTGGCACAGTTCATATGATACACATGGTTAAAACTTTGAACATTCAGTTTAAACATGATATGTTCACATTAGCTGGGTCCCAGTGAGCAGTGAGCAGAGGTTGCATATTTTCATTGCGCGACAAAATAGTTCTATTTTTGGTTTTAGATTTTGGATTATGAACATTGACCCTGGGATCAGATCACACACTAGCAATCATCCCACCCCTCAACAAAAGATGCCTTTATTTAAATGTTTATGCCCTGTCCTGTCTGCCATATGTTTCTAACTCGTGCATCGTACTCCTTCATGAAATATCCAGCATGAAGATACTATATAAAAATTCTAAATATATGTCAAGCATGACCTTTGATCACTCAGTCTGTTGTTTCTTGTGTTGCAGGATCTTACTGTGATCTTAGATTCGCTTCTTCCGTTAGTATCTGCCAATAACAACAAAGATGAGCATTATGTTTCAAAGGGACTGAAGGTGCCTGTCTCACTCGTGGCCTTTCTTGTTTCATTATTATATCAACTAACTAGTTACTTTTTATCGGTTCAACCCAATAATGCCACATTTTGATGTGACAAGTAGAAATGACAATTGAAGGAGACCTTATTAGTTATTACTGTCTATTTTTTAAGCAATGTTTCTGTACAATTTTGTGTAAACTTCCATTGCATTGTAATATATGTATGTATACTTCTGCTTATAAAGATTCTCATCTCTTAGATTTACCTGCTTGTAGACATACAATGAGCTCCAGCATTGCTTTTTGGTAATTGGTTTAGCATATCGAGGATCTTTGCATGTTCCTTTTGAGTGTAAGTCATTTTTTTCACACGTCATGAAAATTCCAAGTTTGATAGTTTATGTAGATTTATAATTAGTTACTGTCTATTGCTATACAGAAATGCAAATCAAAAGGCGAAAGCATCCATTGTTGAGCGCTTAGCACAATAAAACACCTGTTGCCCAGGTTCTCTACTTCTCTGTCTCATTCTGTGTCTGCTTGTTTTTTTTTGAGCCATAAAATATAGCAGGGGAAGCCCCAACTGTTGGCTGTGTCTGCTTATAAAACTGTTTGTTACAACTTCTATGATCTAACTTCTTATAGATTGTTGGAATCATGGCATACTAAACAAGCAGCACTTGTTGAAATCATGAAATCACTTTTAGAGCAACAGAGCTTGGGCATTAGGTATGGCGCTAGCTGAGGTAATGCATTCCACCTAAACTTTTGGTGGAGAGTCCATTTTCACTTGCATGAATCAGAGTTGAGTTTGCATCACACAATTCTTATTACGGCCAAATTCTTTCTTAATGCTTGCATCCAATTTCCCCTTTTTATATTAGTTAAATTGTGTGCAGCTAATTGTTGTTATGGCTCGCACTGCTATTTAAGTGGACATCCTGCTGAGTTGGCAGTTGAGTTCCTGGTGCGGCATAGTGCTATAACTGATGACAATCTAAATGACCTCGGCACTCTGAGAAAGCGAGTACTTCCAGGACAAAAGATTTGAGGTTTTACTTAATTTTTGGATTATGTGATTACTTGTTAAGGGCCAATGCTTTGGTATGATGTTTATTCTAACTCTACATCCATTTATCAGATGAAAGTAAGTCTTGTTGGCTTATCAGAACTAAGATCTGTGTGTGAAAAGGGTCTTCTTTTTACTAGCAATCACCATTCCTGAAATGGAGGTAAAACCTCTTTGCATTATGCTCATTGAATCAGGAAATCAGTCTGTGTACAAATAATTTCTGTAAGTTAATTTCATCATAGCTAAATAATCAATCCACTTTAATTTTCCTATTTTTCAGCTTGTTCTGTGGCCATTCATCTTGAAGTTGATAATCCCAAGGAAGTATACTGGTGCAGTAGCTACGGTGAGCATTTTTGGTACACTCTTGCAAATACTGTGCAGGGTATTATGTTTCCAGTCAATAAATACTGCACATCTATTCAAGTTCACACTTCACGTTCTGGATATCATTAACATGGAGGTATCTGCAGTTCTGCAAATGCATAACTGAATTGTGTAGGCATAAATTGTCACATACAAACCCACTATATACTGAATTTAATGCCTCCAACGAAACCCCCAATCCTGAGGTAGCTTGCTTGATCTCAGATGTCTTTTATCTACTAAATCTTTTCATCAGTTGGCTAGTTATTTCAAATGATGACACGGATCATGCAGGATTTGTTTGCTCGCTTGGTTGTGCTTCTGCATAATCCACTTGCTAGGGGTCAACTGGCTACCCAGATCCTGCCGGTTTGTCTTCTTACTGATTTCAAATAAATGTTTTTAAATAGGATTTCAATGGACAGTACAACTGTTTTGGGCTGTAGCATATGGCATGGATCAGAGGTTCGATTGTTATGGTAGGATAGGATTTGTTTCCATCTCTATTGCTAAGACTGTTTGAGATTCCAAGCCACGATGTACTCTACATATTGAGCATTGTAGATCTCAAGCAGTCCTAGAGATAGAGATGAAAATTAGTCCCATCCTACCATAGCAATCAGATATCCTTCCAGATCCATGCATTATACACTTAACATGAGCATGTCTTTTTTTTGTCCTCATTATATGTGACTTTTGTACGTCATTAATTCTGCATATTATCTATCACTCAAGCTTTTCCAGGCGTGTGAACATGTTATAACTTATCTGTATCATTGCTGAATTCTGTCTTTGGGTGGGAATTATCAATGATTTTGGTTATGTTGGATTTCTTATGTGTGGAATATGCGGCATTATTTTATTATGAAAAATGTATTGTGAAAGCGCTAGAATAGCCTCCAGTGGCGGATCTAGAAACATCTCAAAGGTGGGCTAAAAAAATAGTATAAGATACTTTTAGACCT
The DNA here is from genome assembly GCA_015847255.1 of Hyparrhenia diplandra. Lineage (NCBI taxonomy): Eukaryota > Viridiplantae > Streptophyta > Magnoliopsida > Poales > Poaceae > Hyparrhenia > Hyparrhenia diplandra. The sequence continues at coordinate 115,875 of JADLZK010011197.1, forward strand.
CTGAGGTAGGGCTTAATCTAAGCTATCTTATGCTAAATATAGGATCTATTAAAGAGTTTTTTGGTTCTCACCCTGGGCTACAGCGGGCAGCCCGGGTGTACATCCCCCCCTGATAGCCTCTGAGCCCTAAGTGATATAGGTTTGCCTGCTGTTATTTGACCTTTTTCATGGGAGTCTACTGTTTGCTTACTCTTACACTATCAGATACTTGGGCATTGTTGCATGCTTGCTTGTCATTGCAACTGAACTGTTGCTACAACTGACTGTATTTGTAACCTTCTCTTACCCTCAATTGAAGTAATTCCAGTAATTGCTGATTAAAGGCTAATTAAATCAATCTTGTTTATACTCTTTGGGTTCATGTTCATGAAGATTGCTGATTAGAAGAAACAACTTTAAGATGTTTATATTTGCTATTGATATTCACTTTACCTTTCTGTCTGTGTAGGTGCTGTGCTACTTGGGTCCACTTTTTTCCCAGAAACCTTTCTTTATTTTGGCAAGATGAGGTATAGAACTAAACATATCCAGTATTGTTTGAATATGAATGGTACATGTTTTCAAGTTTTGTTTCTTTTGCTTTTAGTTATTAATCCTCGAAATAAAAAGTTGCTCTATTGCAACTTGCAAATCTGTCTCTGTCTCATTTGATACTTGCCCTGTGCTTGAGTTGTTTTGTGTAATGCACCCTATTACATGACTCTTGTGACAATTTACCTGAAAAATAAAGAGTTCATTTGTGGTCATCAGACTGTTAAAGTAGCTTACAAAATGCATCTTTTGGCAAGTATTAGGTCCCTAAGATGAAAGCTTACATCAGTGATCCTGAAGACCTAAAGCAAGATAGCACATACCAGGAAAAATGGGATGACATGATAATAAGTGTAAGTATCTCCTGTTGTTATTTTTTTTTTTTTTTTTTTTTTGAAATGGGTTCAGCCATTCAGGATTGTATTCATGTTGTAACAAGAGAGCCTACAACTATGGTATTAGTAGTAGTTACAATCATAATATGTCGTATTGATATTATGCTTTAGCCAAATTGTGTTTAAGTTGAGCAAAATAAAAATACAAGGAAAAAATGATGGCTTATCATGTCCATTTTTTCTCTGGCTTATTGTATAGTATTTGTTATTCAAGGAGCCTGGGGTGGCAGCATGTTTTGAAGAATGTATTTCCCTATTGATGCATCCAGTCTCTTTATGCTAATATTGCAGCCCAGGCCTGTGTTTGTTCCTTGTACACTGTAGGCCTTTTGTTTGTGTTTGATACTTCAATTTGCTAGTTCCATACCTGGCTTTTAAAGCATGAAGAATCCCTATAAGTATATGTTAAGAACATTTCTTGGTTCAAGTATTCAGATGATGTACTATTCCCCTGAGAACTAATCTCGTTCCGTCTTTCAGTTTTTTTTGGCAGAATCTTTGGATGTTGTGAATGATACTGAATGGGTCATTTCTTTGGGTGATGCATTTGCTTTCGACAGTATGATCTGTATTCTGTACCTGGCCGGACACGCTGCTTTGCTGCACAGGTAATCATTAAATTTGTGCTGTTCTTGGGCACTTTGTCCATACTGCATGGCCTTAATGATACGTCTGCAAGGTCGCTGAACATGTATCTGATATGACGGGATACGACGATATGTAATGGCATATCCTTGTTTTTTTATAGAAATGTCGTATCCCTGTATCAGCGACTTTTATCCGTGTCGGTGAAACAGGTTACTAGATGGAAGCTATGCTTTTGGTTTTGTTGCATACAAAATATTTTTTCTGAACATGTGCTGCATGCTATTCATTTTGTTGCGACATCAGTTCTTTTCTGTCTTTCTTGAGCAACAACTAAGTTATTACTCTTTAAATAATCCTAAGAAGTTTGTGCTGTTGTATATTTGGAGCTCAGTAGGTTGATTGTTAAGAGGTCTTTTTTATTCTATTTTTTTTTTTGTGTTTGACAAAGGTCCAGCCCTGCTTATATCTAGGGTAATTAAGTGTTTTTTGAGATGCTGGGGTTACCTGCTTACAAAAGCATACCAACATGGCTAGAGAAAGCTTAGAGCATCTCCAACAATACTACCTAAAAACTAGATTTAAGTAGGCTGCTATTTTCATTCTACCTGAATTTTGCATCCAACTCCAACAATACTACCTAAATCGTGACTCCTAAACTCAGTTAAACCGTCAATGACATGTGGAGCCCACATGTCATCACCTTCCTTTCTCCTTGTGCCATAGAGGAACTCAGCCAATGTAGTATGTGACGGGGGGGATTGGGTGCCTTGCATCGAGGGGGGCCATGCATCATCTGCTTCCATCTGCTCCTCGGGCCCGAAATGTGGGGGACGGCTATTTGCCCGGTGGGGGGAGTGCCTAGGGAGGAGCCCCGCTGGCTACGGGGCTCGCAGCCGCGACCGCGCCAAGGCGTAGCGCGCCCTGGGATCCCGCCGAGCCGTGGGCACGCCAGGGGGATCTTGTGCGCCGAGTGGGAGGCGCCGGTGGTGGGCCAAAGATGGGGGAGGAGCCCACGCGGGGGGGCCTCGTCGGCGCTGTAGGGAGGCCGTCCGAGGGCTACGCCCGGGCGGGGAGGAGGCGGTCGCCGGAGCCCTCGGGGGAGGCGCCACCCACGACTCCGCCGCGGCGCCCGGCGGCCCGGGGAGCTCCGCCCTACTCGCTCCTCGCCCGAGGCGTCGGGGATCTCGCGCGGGTCCCACGAACAAATTTTTTAGCTGCCCAGCTGTTGGCCCAACAGCAATAGGTAGAGAAGGGAAGAATTTAGGTAGACAACAAAAAATAGGTAGTCAAGTAGGTAGTCTGTTGGAGTGCATTTTTTACTCTCACTACCTAAATATAGGTTAGGTATGCTGTTTAGGTAGTCTGTTGGAGATGCTCGATACCAACAACCAAACAAACTAGGAAAAGCTGGTCTTCTGTCAGATATTGGGAGTATTTCTATACCAGAGTGAGCAAAGTGAGCAAGGATACTATAAGTTGGCATCGTCATTTCACATTAGACTCTGTATATTTGTCCATTAATTATTGTGCTAGATCTGTCAAAATCTGCCATGACAAATGGATCATGCTGGTTTATTCCAAATGCATGTTTAATCCTTCACATGACACAAGTTCAGTGACATGTCTGATCTCCAGTTATAGATTTTACTGTTTGCTGTAGTTATTTTTTGTTAATTACTGCAGAGCCAAGACAATAAATGGTAGGTTTATGCTACTCTTGATGATATCAGTGACTTATTATGGAAGCTACATGAAATGACTCCACATAATGGCTTTGTTTTACCTTTTTATTTGCAGATGCTTAGGAATGCTTCTTCAGAAGGTTGATGATAGGATTTATGTCAGCGAGAAGATTGATTGGATGTGTAGACACTCAAGTATGTCTATTCCTATTAATCGCCTTGGACTTGCTCAAGGCATCGGGCTGGTAAGGTTTCCATCAGTGAAGCCTTTTTTATTTGGTCTTATTTTGAACCCTTTCAGCACTAAAGTCTCCATTGCAGGTTGCCGCTTCTCATTTGGATACAGTGTTGGAGAAACTGAAGAACATACTAGATAATGCAGGGCAAAAACGCTCTCAGAGGTACTTATATGATCTTTTGGCAGGAAATACTATTGCTCATCTAGGTGCCAGTCCTGTCTATCAGCAATATAACCTAAACCAAAACTAGCTTGTCTTGCTTCACATGTACACTCCTGTGGCCAACTTTGTGCTGAAATGGAATCCTGTGCTTTGTTCTCAACTTAATGTACCAATTTTTTTCCCCTTCTTTTCAGTTACCTAGGCTTTGTTTGTACGTTTTAATTTCATTCCATATCCCATCTTTTATTTGGAAAAAAAAGAAAAGAAATGGAGACTGGACCATTGAAAAGTGAATATCAAGCCACTACCATTTAGCTGGTAATTCATTTATGTAGGCCATCTATCCTGTTGTTTCATTATTAATGAATTTATGAAATCAATTCTGCAGGTTCCTCTCATTTTTCTCATTTGGTCCAAAAGTGGAAGATGTTGATGACACATATGCAGCATTGGCGTTGATGTATGGTTATGCGGCAAGATATGCTCCATCAACTGTTATTGAAGCCAGAATTAATGCACTTGTGGTATTATATCCAATTCAAACTAATCTGTCACCATTATTTCAATTTTAACTCAAAATTCCATCCCCTAATCTGGCCTTGTCATCTGCCACAGTGCCACATCTATTACATTGCTGGCAATTTATTTATTTTACATTATATTTATATTTATGTTCACCACATTTTACACTGTTATATTTTTGAACACCTTAATTAAGTCACCTCAGTGCCGTCATATCCGGTCAATGAAATATTCAGAAAGCGGTTTATTACATTTTAGCTTGATAGATATGGTTCTCTTGAATTCAGGGGACTGATATGCTTGGAAGGTTTCTTCATGTTCAGCATCCTACTGCAAAGCAAGCTGTGATTACTGCAATCGATCTTTTAGGTGATTCCTACTGCAAAGCAAGCTGTAATTCTGCTGATTTATACTGAGTTGAGAATTAACTTAAAGCTTATCAAGACAAACTACTACTAAGAGATTGAGTATAGATGTTTCTTCTTCCTTAATGCAATGACACAGAGTCTCCTGTGCAAGAAGAATGAGTATAGATGTTTCCATTGTAAATGGTTTGGTAAACTGTTTGATCATTTAATTGACAGTTTGTATTTGAGAGGTTTGTGTGGAATATGATTTTTTTTTATATTATACCTTTGATTGACAGTTAATATACAATGTTTGTGCATATCCTCCAATTCCTGTTGTTGAACTTTGCACACTTCCAAATTTAATAATTTATGTGTGATCTTGGTTTAATCAGAATGGCATTGATTTTCATGTAGCAACAGCTAAGTTTATGCATTTACAATTTTTACTTCACAGTTTACTTTCTGCACTATCATATGTGATCAGTTTTGGTGTTTAGGTCGAGCTGTTATTAGTGCTGCTGAAATGGGAATCTCATTCCCACTGAAACGAAGAGACCAGTTACTGGAGTGCGTTTTAACTCTAATGGGTAGGGATCAAAGTAATGATCTCAATGATTTCAACACTGAGCTTTTTGCACACACAGGTATATGCTCAAGTTTTGACCCTTGTTTTTGTTTCTTGATGTAGAATAGATTCTTTGTTTAGTTGAAGCTTCACTTTTAAAATTAGCTTACATCTACATTATTTCTTTATATTTATTTCACTTCTGCTTATTCAAGTTTTCTAACATTTTTTTACTCTTTCTAAATCATTCTTACATATGCAGAGTCTTGCTTTTAAGTGCCTGTACTACTCTGGTCTCGCTAGAACCAAGATTGCCAATGGAAACAAGAAACCGTGTCATGAAGGTCTGCAGTGCTACGTTGCAACACCACAAAACTTTTCTAATAGTTTGTCTACTAGAAAGATCTTTATATTGTTTTTACTTGGTTTATGTTCCACTTTCAGGCAACATTAGGGTTTTTGCATTGCCAACAGAGCCCTCAAGCATTGTTGAGAGTCTTGTAACAAACCTCATTATTCTGTTAGGTGCCATCCTGCTTACAAGGTATTGTTGTGAGCTTATAGTTCAATTGTATTATTTCTAATTTTGGGTAATATTGCTTATTATGCTGTTTCTTTTTTCTTTTTCATTTTTTTTCTTGTGTTACTTGCTATGTCTTTAAAGAAAGCCCAATTTTCTCTGTCATTAGCTATGTTTTCTTATGTTACCAAAATTTCTGATTTATATGTATTCTAGGTTAGTTTGTGAATATAAGTCCGCCTACCATGTACACAAACCAAAAATACCAAACCTTAATTGGGCCCTTTATATACATCTCTTAAATGGACTAACTATAACTGCTTGACTTCATTTACAGCTTCAAAACATTTGTAGCAAGTGAAATTGCAAGAACAACATCGTTTTTCCCCATGTTTACTACTAGGCGTGTGAGTTTTATTTTCTGGTTGTGGGTGGGTGGGGGTGGGTGAGTGAAATTACAAGAACGACATCATTTCCCCTCTTTTTTGCTTCTTAATAGTATAATTATACTACAAAGTTCTCCTGCATGTTAAAGAAAACAAATCCACAAGGTCTTTTTCTCCTTGAACACACAGGAGAACTGTATATTGTTATATCAAGACAAGAGGGGATAGAACCGAAACACAAAACACCCACACACCAAAAAAGAGAGAACCAGATTACATTCATGCCTTCAGAAAAAATTAAACAACCTCGACCTAACCAAAGGGCAAAAATGGGACATCCTAAGGGCTCCTCTCCTTAGCGAGTGTCAGTGAGATTAGGAGAGGCACCATCAAAAGACACATCGATTGCTGTTGCATTAATGGTCTAGCATGGATCTCTTCAGTATGGTTCATCTGAAGCAACTAGGCACAGAGGATTTATTTTAGTGTTGAAATAACATGAGGTGAACAAGATAAATACAAAGGAAGTGATCCTAAGTACCCATAATAGGCAACTTATTAATTCCTGGTATCTTGGGACAGCTTGATCGTCTTTGTTTCAGCCTAGTGCTCCCTCCACCCTGTAATTTAATGTATTTTCAGTTTTCCTAATTCAAATCATTGTAAGTATTGAGTTGCATGCACCGACCAATTCAACCCAAAAGCTTAAACTGATGGGGAGAGGTGGGCAATTCACCTATATTCAACAGTAAGTTTGATCAAGCTTATAGAAAAGAGTATTAAAATCTATCACATCAAAGAGGTAAATTATGAAAATACATGTCATCCAGTTAATTAAGCTCATTTGATATTGTAAACATTTATTTTTCTCTTCTACAAACTTGGTCAAACTTAGAATGGTTTGACTTAGGACAACCAAAAAGTCCATTATATTTTTAGGACAGAGAGAGTACATTCTAGTACTTATCATTTGTATTCTGTAATTCTAATCACCTACCTTATGTCCCCTTTGTCAGTGGTGAAGGCGGTCGAAGTCGAGCAGAGCAGTTGCTGCATATTCTTAGGCAGCTTGATCCATATGTATCGTCATCTTTGGAACACCAAAGAAGAAGAGGATGTGTTGCTGTACAGGAGGTGCTAATAAAGTTTTCGCAATCTTTGTTCTGGCGGATTTGGTGCATTGGGCTCCTATCCAGCTTTCATAATGAATAAAGCAAATCGACCAAGGAGGGACTAGGAGCTTGTCAAGTTTGCCATGTACGTTTAATGATCTTCTTAGACTGCTTATTAAGTGTAGGTATCATCCTGTATAAGATGGCTGTTATTTTATCACAGCTGCATTTGTGTTGCCTAGTCGAGATTCTTTAAGCTTGGGAGAGAGGACAATGGCATACCTTCCTCGTTGTGCTGATACAGACACGGAAGTTAGGAAAGTTGCAATTCAGGTTTGTGCAAAAAGGACTGCTTTGAATTAATTTGTTTGTTACAGCATGTTTCTACCCTTTTACCTAATGTGCAATTTGTATTTCCACATGTGGTATATGATTCTGCTATAAAATATAGCAGAATTGTTTAATGTTTTCATCTTTTGTTGTAACTTATTTCACCAAATTATTTTGATCATATGCCTTTTTCCCCCCTTCTAGATCATTGCACTTTTCTTCAATATTTCATTGTCACTTCCAAAGCAGAAGACATATTCTAATGATATTGATCTGGAATCCTCGTATAGTGCTTTGTCCTCCCTTGAGGAGTTAGTCTCTATTGTCAGAAGGGTGAGTATGGTGTCTTAGTTTACTATCTCTTTGATCCACTTAGTCGAGCAACTTATTGAGGTTATGTTTGTATTGTTCTCAGGAGGCATCTGTTGATCAAACTGAGCTATTTCAGAGGGTTGTCTCCTCAGTGTGTATTCTATTATCAAAGGATGAGGTAACCAATTCAATTCAACTTAAATGGAAGTTGTACAATGGCATGGTTGTATTAACATCTGTATACTTGGATAGCTGGTCGTCTTGCTACACTCTTGTACGTTGGCAACATGTGATAAGGTAAAGCAGTCAGCAGATGCTTCCATTCAAGCTATTATCATGTTTATTATCAGAAGAGGCAAGGAGCTACGTGAAGCTGATGTCTCGAGGTTAGTTTATAAAAGATGAAAATTAGATCATTAACATTTTGAAAATTATTATGCTACATGACACTAGAAACACATCTGTGTGTGAAAAATAAGATCTCTATCTGGGAAATTCCAGTTACCCCTATGTCTTGGTTGAGGATGTAGAGGGAGGCGTAGACCACCATCGTTTTTTGGGTGCCATGGCTCCACATTTACCAGAGTGGGCTGCAGGAGACATTTTCTAGAGGGCCCTTACAAATCTCAAAGACATAACAATTACCAACCAAAAGAATGACACCAAAGAGGACTATTATGTTCATTTTTAAAAAGTGCATGACAGTCATTTACCAGCGTATTCAGACTGTTTTTGTGATGTGAATATGTGATATTATTTTCTTAGTTACACCTTTTTTTTCAGGTAGGTGTCAATCTAAGTTTCAGCACAGTGCATCATGTATCCTTTTCTTCATTGCAAGGATCTATTATTTTTATGATCCTATTGTTGATGTTGATGTTGTAGGACAACTCAATCTTTGCTCGCATCTGCTGTTTCTCTTACCGACAAGCACTCACGTCAAGAGGTTATGAATGCTGTATCCATCATTAGTTTTATCTATCATGTATTTGGTTAAATTTTCCAATATCAAATTAACAATATTGCGGACTATGAATATGTCTTCAAGCAGCTTTCACCTTAATTTAAGACAGATATCATCCCTAGCAGAAAACACCAATCACATTGTGGTCTTTGATGAGGTTCTATCTGTGGCTGGAAGAGATATCTGTACAAAAAGACATACCAAGGATTCGTGGAGGCTGGGCCATACAGGATGTTTTTTATGTAAGTGCTGGGCGGAAGCTGAACACTTGTATTATGCAAGAATACCATGCATTAGGATCTGATTCAATTACATATTTACATATATCAATACGTTATCCTTTGATATATTGTATCTATTGCATTCATTTATGCATTATGGTGTTCATGTATATTTATTGAGCTGTGCAGCAGGATATGTATTCATGTAAGTAGTTGATAATCCTCTGTGATATTTATTCATGCACACTGTATCCTTTCTTATTTGAATTATTGAGCATTTCACTTAAGTTCAAAAAATTGAGGACATATTATTCAAAATTTTAGAACTATCATGTACCAAGAATGAAATTTTCTTCCTTATGTTAAATGACCATAGTTTATAGGTATGCAATTGTAATTGTTCCTTTTTCTAAAAAGAAAGTTTAACTCTTTCTGCAATTATTTGTAAGATCAGGATCTGCATGGCTTTCATGCAGTCCGTGCTTTTCATGATTTACTACGCTGTCTATACTTACACCTGTATGGCAATGCATGTTTGAATTACATTCCCTGTTCTGTTAAATATTTTAGAATTATTGTCACCTGAAGACTTAGCAGAATATGGCTTTATAAACCCTGGAGATACACTTTCTTACTGGCGTGTTTGATTGTTAGGCCTCCATTTCAGGCATTTTCCCAGCACAAGGAGCTTGCACTTCTATTTCTGGAGTACACTTTATCTATACTTCACAAAAGAACCTGTCGTAATAAACAGTTCTGAGAAGGGGAGAGTACCTCTGAGTCATCAGCTGATGACTGTATTCTACAGGCAACTATGTTTGCTCTCAATGCATTTATGAGGTATTGGTCACCATTTTATGGCTCACTGTTGATGTTGAAAATGGTAGACACCTTTTCCAAAGCTGATTTTACATACTTAAAAACATTCAAACTTTACAGGCGGCGGGAAGATTGGGAAACAGGCAGTTGAGCAAAGTTACCCTTCTATTCTTTCGGGCCTTATACTGAAGCTCGGAAGTCTTCATGGTCTTGCTGAATTGGGCCGAAATGAACTTCTAAGGTGACAACTGAACCTATAGTTTTAGTAACTTAACATATGTAGGCTGTTTGTGAACTGAAAGGATTGTACTTTTGTGGGGGATATTATGCAGATCATTGTTAATTGCATTTCAGTCATTTTTGCGAATGTGTTGGCGATGTAGAAATGGGAAAGGTGCTTTTCTAAACTTATATTTCTTGCCAAATATGTGAAGTGATTCTGACTATGTCAAAGCTATCTACCATCAATAGATATTAGCTCGAGATGGAGAACAAACTGAGAAGGAGAAATGGATCGATCTTGTTCAGGAAATTGCATGCAGTTCCTCAGTAAAACGACCAAAAAGATGTATGTTCTAGAATCTAGAGTATCCTTATATATATATATATATTTTGGTGATATTGTTGATGCAAAATAATTATATATACCATAGGTTCTGCCAACTTGTATTATCTTGTGCAAAGCTCTCCACAGAAATCAGAGGGCTGAAAGGGAGGCTGCTGCTGCTGCACTATCCGAATTTATCCACCATATGTAATTGAATAACTCCCTACCTTTAAATTATGCTTCTTTCTCTAACCTAATTGTATCTGGAAATGCTCTCTATGCCTCTGGTATGCTTAGATTATAGTTTCATATTCAGAATTAGTGCTCCATTTTGCGTGGGGGTCAAAGCAAGCATGGCTTACTTCTATTCTCCACGCCCACTAAAACCTACTGATAACCTTCGCTGCTTACTTGTGTGCAGTGAAAAAAGAACCTACACTGCTTGAGCAAATGGTTGAGGAACTGTGTCAACATGTTTCTGATGATTCACCAACTGTCAGGAGTCTCTGCTTGCGTGGACTTGTGCAGGTCATCATTCTAAGCACAGCTTGAGTACCTATTTCTTTTCATTACATCTATTTTTTTTTATTTCAGTAATATAGGTTTGATTATATTGTTTGACTAACATAGAGTTGAAGGTAATGTTATTTTGATTATATTGCTGAGTGAAATCATGAGATCCATATGCTTTTTGTTGATTACCCATATATTTAATCGTCCTTGATCTCTTTCAGATTCCTGAGAGACACATGCTTAAATACATCCAGCAAGTGTTAGGAGTAATATTAGCGCTACTTGAAGACCCCAACGAGTCTGTTCAATTAACTGCTGTCCAATGCTTGTTAACTGTGAGTTCTTATTTAATGTAATTCTATTTTTTTTTTTTTTTATCAATATTAACAGAATAATTGAAAATCGTGCACGGTTTCAGGTTCTTAATTTGTCAGAGCAAGATGCTGTTGGTCCCATCTTAATAAATCTCTTAGTAAGGCTGCGGAATCTTCAGGTAACTATCTGGAACAAGCTTTTTTGTTTTTCTGTTCTAATGCCATGATGCAGGACAATATGCATGCTATCATCTCACAGATTCATCAACACACATACAGAAATAATCCATGCACTTCCTCCAATTCTGCACGAGAGTGTTGATGTATCTGTGAGATGGTGTGGAAATACAATCCATATTAATTTGGAAGAACCATAATGTCTGCACATAATAGCAATCAGCCATGTAGCAAATTGTGCTTCTGTTGTATTAGTTGGCAATATCATCGAGATCAAAGCACTGCCTTATATTTTTGTCTGTTTTCCTGTAGTAGCCTAAGTGCTTCATAAATTTTTGGGCTGATCTCCTCTGTTCAAAGAACACTCAATTTTTTAATGTTCCATGATTTTTAAGACACTAGTATTTCTTAAATAAGGTTTTGGTGATGCAAGATGATTATTATAGTTCTCTATGGCCCATGGAAATTTATCGTCTTAGGCCCCTTTAATTTAGGATAGGAAAATCGTAGGAAATTTTCCTTTAGTGCCCTTTGGTTCGTTGGAAAGCGCAGGAACCATTCCTTAGGAATACGATCCCATGACTTCATTAGGAGGAAAAAAAGCATGAGGCCTAACCTCATGGAAATCTTCATGGCGCGAAGAATGCGCGGCGCCCGTCGTCGCTTACGTTTGTCCTTCTCTACGAAAAAAACCAGGCCAGGCGCATCACTCGCGCTGAAGGCCGCCCGTCTTCTGCGGCGCCGGTGCGGATCCGGCGTATCCGTGGCCCGGTGCGGTCAAGCGGATCTGTAGCGCCCGGTGCCCGGAATCGGCCGCCTTCCGTCTTGACGCGCGGCGGCAGCATCTCCTCCCGGCGCGCGGCGGGGAGCTCCTCCCGGTGGCGCCCAGCCGGCGCGAGCGTGAGCGGCGAGTACCGGCGGCACGGGTGATGGCGGGCGGCGGCGCTCCCTCCACCATCGTGGGCCAGCCGCGGCAGCGAGAGCCTCCCCGGGCGGGCGGCGGCGAACACGCCTAGCGATATAGAGCCCGGTGGGGCTGCGGGGCGAGAGAGAGCCGGGGTTGCGGCGGGAACGCCGGCGTCCGCAGTCCGCCGAGAGACGGAGAGTGAAGGGAAAGGTTCGAGACGGAGATCTTTGAAGATTAAGACGGGCGGTGCTTTAGATATTTCTTTTTTTTTCTTTTTTTTTTTTTTATTATAACCAGGTTCCCTACGTTTCACCTGGACCAAACCAAAGGCACAGGCCGTACTTTTCTATGGGCTCGGTTCCTACGGATCAGACTAGCGTGCCACCTGAATCCTGCGATTCACCTATTCCTATCCTTTACGTTCCCAACCATCCAAAGGAGCCCTTACATGTTGCATGACTAAATCACATTCCACTGATGTTCTTTTTGGACCCTTCTTTGCTCTTTCTAGATTGTAGATTATTTTTTTAAAAAAATGGTCATGTGTTTTAGTTTTTAAGGAAAAGCACTCAGGTGGTATATTTATGCAATTTTATGCTTTGAAATTGACAGCTCACGACTTAACCTGTTCTGCAATTGTTGTGCCACAGGTCTCAATGAATACGAAAATGAGGTCCAATGCATTTGCAGCTTATGGTGCTTTAAGTGCATATGGTGTTGGTTTGCAGCGCACTGCCTTTATTGAGCAGGTAAGCGTACAGTTCCACTTCAGTCTCTATGTTGCGTGCTGTTATCTTGTAATTTCTTTGTTGAATGCTGTACACAGGGAGGGAGACAGGGCCCGTGCTGTCAGGGCTGCAGCACCGGCCCTAGAGCATAAAATGTTCAATGATATGTTATTTTTGGAGCTCAATGCAACTTTATTTTTACATGGAATCAAATGTTTTAACTATGTATAAAGCCAGCACTCAGCAGCGTACTTAGCACCCCTCTTGGTTAAGTTCTGGCTCCGCCCCTGCTGGTACATGAAGTGTCAAGGCAGTTACAATGTTTCATAATGTTCTGCCATCCATACTTGTGATTTTCTTTAATTTGTTAACTTTTGGAAACTGCAGCGTAGAATTTACAATTTGATGTGCGATTATATTACCCTACTGTTGCTTTTTTTTATGCCACTCCAGGTATTAACTTTTATTACCCCCAACACAGATACATGCCACCCTTCCCCGTTTGATCCTTCATCTTCATGATGATGACCTAAGTGTTCGTGTAGCCTGTCGGGTATATACACTATGGTCTACAACACTCCCCTTACCACACTTTTCTTTGAACTTGCATATGTTACTCTTTGTTATTTTGTCAAAAACAGAACACATTCCAGCTCCTTGCACCATTGATGGAAATAGAGGGCTTGTCTTTGCTCCTCAGCAAGCAGTATTTCGCCTCTGATCGACGGTTTGTTTTGAGCTTCCCTATCTATTTGTTCTGTAATTTGATGTTTTATTTAAAAGTGACAGTTACATTATGTTTTTGCCCTCAGTTCCGATTATGAGGACTTCATTAGGGACTTAACGAGACAACTTTGTCGGTTGTCTCCTGGCAGAGTTGACAGCTACCTAGAATCTGCTATCCAGGTAAAGTCTTCTTATTAGTCATACATACATTAGGAAGTTAGGAACCGAGCCTAGATCAGCTGGTGTGAGGTGTTCGTGTACACTTCCATTATTGAGATGAGTCTTGACTCAAATTTGGGTGCCTATATCTTCTTGATTAAAAAACGGCCTACTCTTAGGTTGCTCAAGTTTTTTAAGTTGTACAATGAGACTACTAAAGCAAACCCAAAAATCTACTCTTAGGTTGCTCAGCTGAAGTTTTTTTAAGTTTTTTAAGTTGTACAATTGAGACTACTAAAGCAAGCCGACTCTCATTTTTTCACGTTTTAGGCATTTGATGCACCTTGGCCAGTCATAAGAGCAAATGCTGTTTGTTTGTTTGGTGAGTTGCATGCTATCCTTTCTAGATGACCAGCGATTCATCGCTCCTTATTTCTCTCAGGTATTAATACTAGACTCTGGTGTTTTATTTAGCCGTAGTCTCAATGAATTGATTAACATTCTTTTTTGTGTCAGGTGTTTGCTACGTTGGTTGGTAGAATGAGCCAATCGCCAGACGCAATTGTTCGAGCGGCAGCAGCATCTGCGCTAGGCATTCTGATTAAGAGATCTAACATGCTGAGGTCATTGGTTTCACGATATGATCGAGCAGATTCATCACGCAATTCCCAGAGTGGCGATTCTAATAACAAGACACCATCTGAACTTCAAGAACAGATAGAAGGAAGTTCAAATGATGCTAAAGTAGAACAATAATAAAGCTGAAGCCGATCAACCATGTAAATTTACTTGTAAATGTACAGTGTTCTAGCTGTGCAGGCTTGTGTATATTTTGTACTTCCCTTGCAAATAGGAATAGTAGAGCGAATTTATTATGCCATGTCTATAGATCTTCAGTACACCTGTAAAGCAAACCACTCACAGATCGATGATTATTTATTGAATTTTCTCTGATATAACCACGGATATACACTTTCAAATTTCAATCAATACGGTATGATATTCACCTATCACACCCGCAAAACTGAACCTATTTGTGAATTCGCTAACAACCTACCTTTGCATTCCTACCTGTCGCCTCTGAGCCAATCCGTTTGTTGCCTCCAGGCATTGAGCGCCGCATAGCAGCCACAGCTGATGAGTCTATAGTTTTAGCCTTTTTACGAGAAGCAGCAATTCAATAGTTCAGGAGTGTTGTAGATGCTTTCCTTATCTGATCGGCTGTAGTTTAGGCCAACCTGTTCTATTCTACTCAGCAACCAAAAAAATGACACAACCAAAAAAATGAGACAACAAAAAAAAAAAAAGGAGCGAGCATAGTTTATTCTATATGTAGAAAAGGTAAAAAACAAAAAAGATTCTCAAAAAAGAAAGAAAGAAGGGAATCTATGTAGAAAAAGAATATAAAAAAAAGATGACAAAATTGCACCAGCCGGGAATCGAACCCGGGTCTGTACCGTGGCAGGGTACTATTCTACCACTAGACCACTGGTGCTTATTATAATTATGATTTAGCACATGTTTTTAATCATATGTGGTTCTATTTGCTGTATCTGTTCCATGCTCGGATATATACCGTACCTGTGGAATCGTGTAATCGTATTTGGCCTTTTCGTCTCACCTGTATGATAGTGCTTTTTTAAAAAAAAGGAACAGGGGGAACAAACCTAGCTGATGGATAATTTTACTCACTAGTACATCTTATGCTGTACCTAAATTGATACTGACTCGCTGATAGCCTTATACATGTCATGCATGAATATGACGTATACTAACATACAGTACACAGTGGCAGTATATTGTGTAAATAGGCAAGTAAACTGTGCTTAGTTTCCCTCGATCGGATGATCTGATCTGACTCTAAAAAAAGTCACTACATGTGTGCTTCGGCTGTTTAATTACCAACCCCAATCTCAGCGGCTTAAGGCCTTCCGCAGCGTGGTAGAGATGCCCTAAAATATATGGGCCCACAAGTAAAAATTGAGGACCGACGTGTAAAAAGTAACTAATACCGAAGCCAAATGGGATGGTTGGGATCCACGTCAAAAAAAAATCGCATGCACTGCCCTCTATCTTTGGTTTCCCGAATTCCTAGCTTCACTCCAAATAAGCATCACTACCTGATAATCGAGAGAGTGATGCCCAAACGCACTCTCTGCTTTTGGGCATCACTCGCGGAGCACACTGCGGAAGCCTAATGGACACCGAGGCACATGTCGAAAACTGAACTACACAAGTTGCCGATGGTCATCATTTCTCTCTAATTTCTCCGGCAAATGCTTAGCACATCGTTGTTTCTGTTTCATGATTGCGATGTACCGAGCTAGTGGCGTACATATGTACATTGACTTCCTCCACTCGAAAAGGAAGAACAACTAACAAATTAAATGCCTTTTGGAACTAACAAATTAAATAAAGCAGCCAAGGACGCTGACGGCTCGATCCATTCATACATCCAACGCAGGGCGCTAGGTGTAGCTTGCCTCTCTCCTTCCAGTCTCCACCATGCATCCTCTCTCAGCGAGCTGAGATCTCGCGGAGATGAGATTAATTTGGAGCATACATTTTGTTGCAAACAATTGACGAATAAAGGATGAAAGTAAAAACGAAACCGCAGAGAGACACTTCACTGTATCAAGAGTCGGGTTACAACGCCGTATGTCGGCTAAGAAGAGAATGTATCACCAAGTGGAAACCCTAATAGGGGCTAGCTTCCGCTTCGCTCCGTTAGAAGTCGGCCTTTATAATGTGCAACAGGATTGGGTCATAACACTACAGGAATCGGCCGCTTTGCCGGAGTGCGGACTAGGCACTAGGCAAAGGCACCTTTGCACTCGGCAAAGCCATTGCCGAGTGCCGCACTTTCAGCAACCCCCTTTCGGCAAAGAATTACTCGTGACGATTCTTTGCCGAGTGCTGCCAATGCGGGCACTCGGCAAACGTTTCGCCGAGTGCCGCGCGTCGATGCTTCGGCACATGAAACGTCGGCCGTTAACTGAACGGCCTTTGCCGAAAGTGCCATGTCAGTACTCGGCAAATTATTTATTTTACAAAAAAATAATAAACTTTGCCGAAAGTGCCGGGATAAAAACACTCGGCAAAGTAATGGTTACTGCGGTGCCACCCGCACTTTCGGCAAATCTGCCATTTTAGTTTGCGGCGTGCCCGGCTTTGCGGAGTGCTGGTTTTTTTTCGGCAAATCTGGGTTTTTTTTTTTTTTTTTTTTGTTTTTCGTTGATTGTTGCTGCAAATACACACATATATATATACCATATGCATCCATATATACACATAAACCACATATATCACCAATTCACATATATAGTGCACATATATCACAAATTCACATATATAATCCACATATATCAAAATTCACACATATAGTGCACATATCCAACACGCCCAACATCGAAACGAAAAAAGAACATGTCCAACATCCAAACGAGATCCATCACAAAGGCAACATGTCCAACATCCAAAAGAAATCCATCGTAACATAATCACCAAGAACTCATCGCCTCGACCCGCGGCCTCCCCGGGTGCGAAGAGTGTGAGGGGCCCCTCACCTTGCCCCGGATACCACCATGCCATGCGGCGGCCGATGCGTACGCCCACCCGTGGTGTGTAGGAGGGACGTGTGGAAGCCCGTGTGTGTGGCTGCCGCTGCGTCCGGAAGGAGGAACGCCACGGCCACGTGTCTTGTGGAGTCGGGCCAACCGGATGGGGTGGAGAAGGTCCACCCGAGGAGTCGGGTTCGAACCCCGTGACGGTGGCTGCATAAAGGGAGAGGCTATCTCATTAGTACCGCAGGTGAGCCGCGATAAGCCAAAGAAATAAACAACAACATATACTCACCGGAGTCCCTGCGGGGAGGAGTGGAACGGGAAACGGGGGTGGAGCGAACAGCGAGGTAGGCAACGGAGCGAGGGTCACACCCGGATTTGGAGGCCCTGGAAGAAGGCCGCCATCGCCCCAGATCCGACGCCAGTATTGCTGGTATGCCTCCAACTCCCGCCGATGGGCCTCGCTCAGGCCGCCCGCCTGCCTCAAACTCGCCCTCGGGCCGCCCGCTTGGCCTCCAACTCGCCATCCGGGCCTGCAATATTACACCCGTAACGTTGAAATAATGCATAGGCAACGCACATGTGTACAACCAGTGAACGACTAATGAAACTGTAATTACGAAACGCCTACATCATCCGGCGTGGAGCTCTGTTTGAGGTGCTATGGGGATGTCGGAGGAGGTCGTGCTCCTTGAGCGAATCTCGCTTCAGCCTCACGCAACAGAGGGGACGGTCGATCGCGCTGTTGGCCATCCAAGTACCGGCCCGCTTCCCTCCTCCCAACCTCATCACCGAGGTCGTGTCTAGGGCGCGGTGGGTGGATCAAGTCGTCCCCATAGTGTGCTGCTTTGCGCGCCGGTATACTGGGTAAGCTTGGGGTAGACGCGGGCGTTGGTGTACGCCTCGGGCCCCTTCGCCGGGTCGTAGACGTTGTCCTTGTCAATCGATCTACATTTGTGACTCAAAGGCGAACCCCCGTGCTCGGCCCGATGTCTTTGGTTTTCATGCGAAGCGGACTCGCGAGGAGAACACGAGAGATGGTTAGAAGTGGAGATTTGAGCGCTTGAATAAAAAAATCAATGAATCGCACCCATCTTTCCATATACACTGGGAGGGCACGCTCCCTTGGTGGTGTGGCTTCCCTTCCATCTCCAGCGACATCTCCGACGAAGTCTCTTAGTCTCGTGACGTCTCCTCCAAGAGCCACTTGTCCACAATGGCCTCCCAGCCAGATCCTTGTACTTTGCACCACCCCGGACACATCCGCATGACATAGCGAGAGGATGAATGGAAGCCCGCTTATTTTTCATTGAAGGAATCGGAATAAATGTGTTCTACTTAACTCGGATGTCTTGGTCCCCTGGTGAGGTCGGTCTCCCTCCTGGAGCATCATATCCCTTGCTTCATGCTTCCTCACCATCAGAATGTAACCTTCCAAATTATAGGGCCCACATGTACTAATTATCGGTTCAACGACCTTTAATAGCTACATATGTGCACCCATAACCCTGAAAAGTACTATTAACTATTCCAACCAGGATCCGTTACGAGGTCATTGCGATATTACAAACAGTTTTCATACATAATCGAGTAAAACAGCGGAAGACTTATATTACAATAATTTTACAACCATTTATCCAAAACAAGTTTTACAATATAAGTAGGAGTAGCAGAAGGTTTATTACATATCTCTCACTAACAGACCCAGCCCACGGGTCTCACTTCTCACTCATCGTCACTATCCTCCCGATGGATTGTCATGCAACACGGTCCCAATGCGAACATGACTACGGGTCTGCAACATGGGTTAACAAACCCCGAAAGTACGGGAGTACTCAACAAGTCTTACCCGACTAAAGAAAAAATAGGAGAAGACTCGGGAATTTGGTCTAATAGGATCCAAGGTAAGGCTTTTAGCAGAATCAAGGACTCTTTTTGCGAGAAAAAGCTTACTATTAGTGAATCCTTACTTTTAATATTTTAATCTCAATTTAGTTTCTCATCTACTCTAGGTGATCTTACACTAGAGCACACACTTCTTGGATATTCCATCACTTATTCCATCTCTTCATTGTTCCATACTTAAACTACGATGTAAGGGGGAAACCGAAGTCTCCATGTCCGAGAAGCACGGCGATTTGAAATCGATTAACCCAGTTGGGAGTTCTTTCCACCACGACATATGTAGCACCTAAGCTTGCATATATCAACCCTTTCTTGGATACTCAAAAAGCGGAACCGCGTCCTACGCCACCCGAGAGAAACGCAGTACACCTCACACCCGGGGAATCTAACCACCGCAGGCATCCGGGACTTTAACCCACGAGTGTACACGCTACTCCCGCCATCTCTCCACTCCCCGGGTTGGCGGTTATGCGTTTCCGATTTGACACCCCCGAGATCGGGCTTAACGGAGTATGTGGTCGATTACTAGTTTCGGATCATCCGGGCGGCCCAGACAGGGCGTGCCATTGGTCAAAAGACCTCGAGCGCGTTTACGTTCCAAAGTCTCAGTCCACATTGCTTACAACGAATGATCCTTAATCGACAAGCCGGAAATACTACCTTTGAGACTCCATTCTCAATGCAAATTACCCGACCGGTCTCAAATTCAACACCATATCCCAAAGTATGGTTTCATCATATAACATCTTTGTTCATCAAATGCCCATTCGGGCTATCATAAGAGACTTGTCATATTTTGACTCAAAAGTCTAACTAGTTTAGCATGGCTAAGCATTTCTAAGCATTTTACCAAAACAGGCTATCAAGGTAGATATCGAAATAACCAAGGAATGGTAATGCATCAACTAGGTTATCACACAACTCCTATTACCTAATGCGAGTGTATAAAGCAAAGGTGATATAAAGCTTTGTAAAAACACAAGGGATGTTTAAATGGACCGGGGCTTGCCTTGGTTGATGAAATAACCCGACTCTCGACGATGGATCACAATAATCGAACTTCGGATCAACAAGAAAACCCTCTTCGGAAGCTTGATCAACAATCTCTCGATCACCTTCGTTCACTATACGAAAAAGAATAACATATGCTTTACATGATGCCGTGTAAATGAACATGATGCGCGAGAGTGCATGAAACGATAAACACTTGAGTACAACTTTCCTTCATGATAAAGTTGCAATCCAACAAAACCAACTTGTTGAACTACTCTACGAGATATCATCACCATTGCCTAAGGAGTTCTCAAGGACCACTTGATAAAGGCATGGTTTAGGGTTCATAAAACAATCCAAAATTCACCCAAAACCCTAGGTTATAAGGCATAAAACAATTTATTCAACACATGAAATAATAAAGCATGAAATAATAAATATTTTAACTTTCTTTAAACAAGCTCAAAATTTTTGTATAGGTAGATCATGTCATAAAACAGTGTCAAAATAATTTTTATGATTTTTTGAATAAATAGAATAATTATTAAAAATCAAAGGAAGATGCATTTTTCAATTAAATTTTGTATTTTTAAATCATGCCAAAAGTATTCAAAATTCAAGTTTGATATTTTTCATGGGTAGACATACTCATGGGAAGGCTACACAAAAAATTTTCAGAATTTTTGAGCTAGTATTTAAATTTATATGAAATTTGGAAAATCGAGACACTATTTAAATAAATAAAATTGAATAAAACATTTCATAAATGAAAAAAGGGTTTCGGGTTGAATCTGGCCCGACACTGTGCACGGCCCGTACTGTTCACGGCCCACTACTGTATACGATGGACCAGCCCGGTTTGAATAGTGATGGGGCGGCACGGTGAACAAAGTGTGTTGGGCGGCGGTGAGCGATAACAAGCCGGCCCATTCTTGTTGGTTTTGGCCTTGGGTTGGGACACTTCGCCCGGCGTCGGCCGACGCGGTGCTCACCGCGCGCGGCCTTCGGCGCCGATGATTGACTAAAAAGAAAACGGAGAGAAGGAGGGCGGCGGGAGCTCACCGCGATCTTTGGAACGGAGCTTGGTTACGGCGGAGCTAGGGGGGGAGGTGGGTCGACGGGCGATGGCAAATGGGCGGCGGCGGCGGCGGCAGCGGCGTTCCAGCGAGCTGGGGTCACGGCTGGGAAAAAGGACAAGCCGATCCGCGACTACATCGTCTAGAGAGAGGGAAAACGCGAGGAAGTGCAAGCAAAAAGCTCACCGGGCGGCCGTCGGCGGTCGGCGTGGCGGCGATCCGGCCGGCGGGCGGGAAGATGGGGTGGCGCGGATGATTCCGATGGCGAGGGAGGGTCTGCGGAAGCGGGCTCAATCGAAGCGCAAGGATGTTATGAGGCTGCTGGCTAGCTAGTTTGGTGAGTGATGGCTCGACGGCGACGACGAACGGCGGCGGCGGATGGCGCGATTCGGCGGTGGCGGTTTCGAAAAAGGGAAAAAAACGGCGGCGATGCCGACCTATTTATAAGGGAGGGAGGATGATGAGGTGGCCAGTGACCTCGCGAAGAAGCTCACGCGCGCGGACGCGGCGAAAAATCGGCGGTGGGCGGCGGCGCAAAGATCAACGCCGGCGGTGGCGAGAGGTGAGAGGTCGGGTTATCGTAGCTAACCCTAATTTTCGGTTTTTCTCAAATTACTCTCGAAAATTGAACTGAACTCAAAAATCTCCAAAAACAAAGTTTGCTTAAAATTTCAAGATCTACAAATTTCATAATTGGAACATTTTCAAATTCGGCCTCTAAATTAGACTTTTTGAAATGGGGTCAAAAAGTAGGAGATTTGAATTCAAAATTACTTTTAAAATTATGTAGAAACTTGAAAAACTTTGTACATATCTTTTGTTCATCTCAACAAGATCTACAAACTAGCTTTTGGAAGTTTTATCAAATTTTGCTTAGATTTTGAAATAGAGAAAAGGGGGTAAATAGGATTTTGTCGGAATTCAAAATTACTTTAAAATTTTGAACTAAACTTTGAAAACTCAAAATACCAACTTTGCTCAACTTTGAAAACTCTACCTTTTCCCTTTTGTGACCACCCTCAAATTCTTGATAAATTTTGAATAAAAGAAAAGGGGACAAACTAGGGTTTCAAAATCGGGGTTTCCGGGGGGGGGTAACTTAGGAATCCGATCCTTTCCGCGTCTTTTCAACCGACAACGTAACCAGTTATAAAATAAACTTATTTTAGTTCAATGCAACACATGGTGGGCTAAACATGTATGCTTTGCAATGATCATGATGACATGTCATATTTTAGTAATAGTAACACCGG
The DNA here is from genome assembly GCA_015847255.1 of Hyparrhenia diplandra. NCBI lineage: Eukaryota > Viridiplantae > Streptophyta > Magnoliopsida > Poales > Poaceae > Hyparrhenia > Hyparrhenia diplandra. Next base: position 138,434 of record JADLZK010011197.1, read on the forward strand.
GGGTGTTACGGTCCTTCCCTAAAAAGAAATCTCGCCCCCGAGATTTGAAGCCTAGGGTTTAGTAGCGGCAAAGGAAATGTGTCAAGCAAACACATCTCAAACTATTCTATGAAACAAGTAAAGGTCTTACATTTACAAGGATTAAGAAAGTGAGAATTTGGGAAAAATTTCGTTAGAAAGTCTTCCGATTCCCAAGTAGCTTCTTCTTCCGAAAGTGTTGACTCCATTGAATCTTGTACCATCGATAGTTCTACTTCGAAAGTGACTCGAGCTTTCGATCTAGGATCCGAATAGGATATTCAGAATAAGTCGGATCTGGTTCTAATTTAACTTCTTCGAAATCAACCACACGACGACGGTATTTTCGTAGGCATTTCTTCAACTGAGACACATGGAAGACATCATGCACTGCCGATAATCTTTTTCGACAATCCCGGTCGATAAGCAACTGGTCCACGTTTTTCCAAAATTTGAAATGGACCAATGTATCGAGGTGCCAGTTTACCTTTAATTCCAAAGCGATTTACTCCTTTCATGGGTGACACTTTCAAGTACACATAATCCCCTATTTCAAACTCCAAAAATTTACGCCTTTTATCTCGCATAACTCTTTTGTCGAGATTGTGCCTCTTTTAATTTATCTTGAACAAATCTCACTTTTCTTCGGCTTCATTTACCAAGTCTACTCAGTAAAACCATCTTTCTCCACATGAGTTTAAATGTGATAAGTGTGGAGATGTGCGAGTTTTAGGCATCCGACGTCACAACTTGCTCCAAACTTTTTCAAAATTTTACCACAGCCTCCTCATGAGATGGCAAGACACCTCGCCAAGTTTCGTGATTTTTAAACTTTGTTTGGATTTTATAGAATTTTTAAAACACTTTTCTCGCATGTAACTTCGTCATGTTCCGACACAAAAATCTTCGTAATTTAGCGAGTTCCCTGGATTGAGCCTAAACATACGCCAAACATCATGAATAACATTTTTTTGAATGACCACATTCCATTATTTCATGTACCTGCAGTTCAAATTTGGAGTGCTCGAGAAAATGCAAGAAAATAGAAATAATTCATGAAATATAGCAAAACAACTTGAAATTGACCCAAATTTTGAACATGAGATGTAATTACTATACCAAGGCCACACAAAAATATGGGACGAAAAAACAAAAAAAAAAATTAATGGTTTGCCGAGTGCCGTCGTGCACTCGGCAAAAAGGTTCTTTGCCGAAAGTGTCGAAACGCGACGGCACTCGGCGAAAGGTACCTAGTTTGCCGAGTGTCTAGCGGTTGACACTTTCGGCAAAGGTAACGGACAACGAGGCCGTTTGGTCCTGTTATTTTTGCCGAGTGTATTAGTTTGCCGACGGTTAGGCACTCGGCAAAGATGTAATTTACGAGTGTGGAACTTTGCCGACGGTCCGCACTCGGTAAAGAAGAATGTGCCGAGTGCTAAAGTGCGGCTTCGGCAAAGATCCTCTTTGCCGAGTGCCCGACTTTTCTTTGTCGGCAAATGTTTTCTCGCGACTCGCAAAGAAGCGGATTCTGTAGTGTAATTCAACAATTTTAGTCACTCTGGCAAATAAATTAAAGAGCCGATCGTCGAGCACTGGAGAGAGTTTGATGATGACAAGCATGACAACACGACTCCACGAGAACTAGGCAGCTAGCCAGAGGGGGCCCTCCCCAAACAGCGTGCACGCATCACCACCGAAAAGGTGGGCAGTCCGGGGCAGCCAGGCGAGCGGGAACACTCGCGCTGCCGGCGGACCCAGAGCGGAGAGGGCACCTCGCGTCGGATATCCCCGCGAGATGCCGCCCCGTCCGGCGGCCGGCCGGCCTCATGTCATGCTCATGCATGTGGGGAAAAGAAAGTGCATTGCACGCAGCAAAACTAAAGACCGAAGGAGAAAGCCACGCGCGCCAAAGTTGCAGTTGTTGGTGGCATCAGCATCACCCCGGCCGAGAAAGCGCTAATGCTCGCCGCATATCCGCCGGAAGATACCCTTCCCCGTTGCGCAGGCACCGGCCACCGGCACTGTGGTTATTGCGCGCCCGCACCCTCGTTTCTCCAGGAATTGCAAAGCTTCACTGATCAGGCCAAAGCAGGCGAAAAGCTCCTTTGAGGAGCTGGTGCTGATGCTGGTTCACGAGAAGGCGATGTGGGTCAGTGCAAAATCAGGGACGACGGATTTAATATAGTTAGGTGATGGCAAAGGCTGGCTTTGGCTTTGGGAAAACGTACCCTTGTTCCTGCAGGAAATAAATCCCCTCGAATCCTCAAAGAGGCAGCCATGGCTCCACATAAAAGCGCCCAATGGGAGCTCCATCTTCTCCCTCTCTTAAGCCCACGTATGCCGCCCAGGGCGGCAGGGGGCCGGCAGGCTCGCTAGCTGCTCCATGACACCATACATCATCTAAGCAAGCACGCACACAAGCACACACGCACGCAATGATCTATCTATCTACCAGCTTATTATGTCGTCATCATGCATGGCTGTCGTCTTATTCTGGAGCTTATTAGTGCGTGTCTTGGCAATGGAAGCTGCGTGCACATCGACGGGAGGGCGGCGCCTACCTAGCTGTAAGGCGGCGTGGGTTCGTCGCCATGGAGCTGCCAGCTGCTGCTCACCTTGTTGTTGAGGAGTGGTGGTGGCCATGGCTTCGATATGATAGCCGTCGACGACAATAGCGGCGGCGAGTTATCTCTCTACTAAGGTAGGGCAACTTGTATCCTTTGGCAATTGTTCTCATCTATCTGTGGGTCTCTATTGGTGACGGACCGGTACGGTGATGGTAGGAGAGGAGAGGGTGAATAACCTTGTGTTCTTGGAGGGTTTTGAAAGTGTGGTATGTATGAATGACAAATGATATAACCTTTGGTGTTTGTATACACGTGTTTCTCGCTTGTTGATCTAATAGTTAGTCATCAGTTTGCCTTGGAGTTGGTGTGCTACTACTCCTTAAGGATATATGAATTTATATACTGTATGCATGTAGTATATAAGTGGTGTGCAAAATGTTCATGTAATTCGTGAGTAATCGGCATGGAACCCCTCTTTGTGGGAGGCTGCGCCTATTGTAAAAAATATTCCCTCCCAATGCGCACTGTTACGTGATGTAAAAAACTCTCTTACTTAAATACAAAGATCGCAAGTGTTTTACGTATTTGAGAAAAAAGATGTTCATGTAATCCGCATCCACATCTTCATACGTTGTTTCCTGTTTGATCCACAGTCCTTTTTCTTAATAGAAACGCGAGCCACAACCAAAATCTCGATTGTATTTGTGGGCTTGATTATGCTTTTGTACGTTTTTCTAATAAAAATTATGCTTTTGTACGTTATTCAAGTGTCTTAGACCAACTTTGTATGTAGATCAGTATGTTGGATCGCAAGATCTACAGGATTTTGGATCATCACGTATATTTGCCTACATGTATTTTTAACAGAAGTTAACTTTAGTGGCGCAAGCCCCTCGAGATTCCTAAAAAAGTGTGAACCTAAATTATAAAATGTACTTATTGGTTTAATTAACTTCAACCAGATGAGGTGGGAAACAATCAGTCACGGATATATAGTTCTTGGGTCATATATAGCATACTAGGAGAGCACCCGTGCGTTGTCGTGGGAATCGCTGGTAAAATTATACTACTTATATGCACTAATATGATTGGATATACATACGTTACTAGATGATTTTTAGCATTGGATAAATAAATATATGTTAGTAAATGATGTAGTTTGCTAATGTGAATAACTTGAGTGGAGGCAAAATGGCATGTGTTAGTTGTATGTGTTAGTGGATGATATGTGGACACTTTTCCATGTCGAGATTGTTGAATGTGCTAGTGTGATGTTTGAGTGGATGATGATGTGGGACACTTTGCATGGCTAGTAGGGTTTATCTTTATAAGAGATATAGATATAGATATAGATTTGAAAAATATTCGGAAGAAGTTTTCCGACATTTATTGACAGAGAAGATTTCTTGGACCATGTATATAATTCCGCTTCAAAAAACTGTAACGTCATTTATCACACAAGTACTTTCAATATTGCAAATAATAGAGGAGAAAATAAATCAGATGCATATGTGAAACAAAACTGTATATAGATGGAAGGTCATCTGGTAGCTACGTTGGCTCTTGTCTTCTCTCTTCTCTGAACCCAATTGAATTGAAGCCGATCCTGCTGTCAACTCTATAAGATCTTGGCCATACAACACTTAGAGAATTGAAAATGAGGCAAGTGACGGTTCATTCAGAGAACAATAATCAGGATATCAAGGCTTGCAATCATTGGGGATATGAGATCACAGAAATTCAACAAATCAAAGTTTTTTTCGTAGTTCAAGATATGAGATCCTGCTGTCATATGCGTACCGGTGAATATCAAATCAGAACTGAGGATATTTAGTAAACTTTCCCTTGAACCAATTACCAGGAGTTTTATTTCAAATTAAATACTTACTGTGAAGCATTATTGCTGTTCACAGAACACAGATATTTTTAGTTTTTTTTTATTTTCGATTGAAAACATAAACAAGGATATACTAATGAATTTATAAAAATCATAAATAAAATAAAGATTAGGAACTGTTTTAAACTGATATAGGAACTGGTTTTGATTTGTGGCGAAAATTGTCACAGATTATTGGGATATATAAGCGAGAAAAAGTCTTTCTTTTCGTCCCTCAACTATTACAAAAGTTTGATTTTCGTCCCTCGAGTGCAAAACCAGATATCCGACCTCCCCAACTATCCAAACCGTTTACTTTACCTCCCTCGGCTGCTTTTTTTAGTGGTTTCAGTGACGTGTCAACGTGGGCCCCACAGAGAGCAGAAAAAGAGAAAGAGCACTTGTGAGCGCGGGGGCTCACTGCAGTTCCGAGCTTGGCCACGGGCACGGCCGGGTCGCCCCCGCCGGGCCGCCCCCGCGGCAGAGCAGCTGAGCAGGATGCGGCTGTCGCCGTAGTTGGCCACCACCACGCGGCGCTCCTCCATGACGACTGCTGCTCGGCCGCGACCTCCGCGCTTGCCGCTCGCCCGCGTGCTGCTGCTCCGCCGCGAGCTCCGCGAGCCGCCTGGGGCGTGAGCTTAGAGCCGGCCGCGTGCTCCACCGGCCGCTCGCATGTTGTCATAGCTAATCTGTTGTGTGTGTGTGTCTATTTTTAGCGGAGCACTATGCACGGTGCCTGTGCCTATCCCCGCAGAGTCGTGTGTGTGGCAAAGCTTGGAGCCCGGCAATGGCACCCACGTTACTTGGCTGTGGGATGGCGCAGCTAATTCGGGGTTCGTGGGCGCATGCGTCCGTGGTCTGAGCTGAGCTTGTAATCGCGTCAAATAAATGGAGAAGGAAACCAGAAAAGAGCGCCGCGCCAATTCTCTGTGTCTGTATTGAGAAAGGTCCTGAGCCAACATCGCACACGTACTGCTGGTGCAGCTCGGCCACAAGCTCCGTCGGACGCTCGCCCGCGTGCTGCTGTTTGGCCACGTGCTGCTGCTTGGCCACGAGCTGCTGCTGCTGCTCGCCATGGACGGCCATGGATGGTGCTCAGGAAGAGACGATAAGAAGAGGAGGAAGAAGGCGGCGCCGGGCCACCACAGCTCAACAAGAGGACGTGGATTGACTCTTGCGCGCGTCGGCACTCCCCGTCCCGTCTCTGTCTTCCCGTCCCGCACCGCAAGCTCATCGGCGTGCGCTTCTTCCCCGCTCGACACCGACGGGCACGGGAGCCACACCACGTCCATCACCGCATACACAAATTCGATGCGGTCTCTCTCAGTGTCGGCGGCGTTGTCGTGCCGTACTACCTGGACGCGCCCCGGCCAAGCGCCGCCGCCGCGGGGACCCATCCCTGGCCGCGCGAGCGCGTCACCATCGCGCGGGCTCGCCCCTGGAACGCGCCGCCGCCGTGGGGATGCGCCACGGCTCAGCGCCGCCGCCGCCGCCACGCGCCCCTGGCCGGGCGCGAGCTCTCCCCTGCCACGCGCCACCGCCGCCATGGGACGCGCCCTTGGCTGTGCGAGCGCGCCGCCGTCGCGTGAGCTCGCCCTAGCCGAGCGCCGCCGCCGAGGGGACGCGCCCTTGGCTGCGCAAGTGCGTCTGCGCTCCCTTCGACACACGCAGACGACGGCAGCGCCAGCGACAGCGAGCCCCGCGCTCACCGGTGCTCTCTCTCTCTTTCTCTGCTCTTTCTGTGGGGCCCACGTTGCCACGTCACTGAAACCACTCGCAAAACAGCCGAGGGAGGTAAAGTAAATGGTCTGGATAGTCGGGGGACCTCAGATATCTGGTTTTGCATTTGGGGGACGAAAATCAAACTTTGCGATAGTTGAGGGATGAAAAATGAAACTTTTCATATATAAACAGATCCAAAAAGGTTGTCCCGTTACAAGCCCAATAGATGATGGGCTTTCCAATTTTAGCCCATGTTTGCCTGACAATAAAAACACAGTTTCAGTAGATACTATTCTATATAGTATCAAAAAAAAAAAAGGTCAAGTATACTCTTCCTTCATATGAATTTCCAGTAAAGTTTTTGTTCCAGAAGCAGATTGGATTTGAAACCCAAATATATATGAATTTCGCATATGCTTCCAGAAGTATTCTCTTGATGGTACACTACCTTCTGCTTCACAAGCCTTGTCAGACTGTAAAATCATATTACCAAAGCATTCTTCGTTAACCCTATTTTGCAATGAAAATGCAAGCTACACGGTCAACCATGTGCTGTCTGCTCACGAGCAAGACAACAGACGGAGACATAAACGTACTGATACACACTTGAGTTGAGCAAGCCTAATTTACATATACTTCTTATTGGAAGGATTGTTATCCATTCTGCAGCTCGTACACTACGCTCTTCTGCCTTCAGCTGCTTCAGTAACTGATGACGATGAGCAGCCCAATCGCCGTGACGATGATTGTCGACGGCACCCCGAACCGGAGGTGGCTCCAGAAGGTGAGGTTGTAGCCAAAGAACTGGGCCCGCCTGGCCTGCTCGCAGACAATCAGATTGGCAGCAGAACCTAGGAGAGTGAGGTTCCCAGCCACGGTGCTGACCCATGCAAGGATGAGCCAGGCTTTCCTCTCTGAACCATGAGAAATCGCAGCAGCTGATGCAGCCACTCTTGTACCGAGCAACAGGACTGAAAAACAAGAGAAAAAATTCAGACATTAGGATGGACAGATGAACCAATAATTAATTATCTCCCAAATTTCTGAAACATGGATCAAAAGAAATTTGTTTTTTTGGTTCGGTAATATTAGCTTGCTGGTTATGACAAAACAAACACCTCTAAAATCTATTTCTGTGAGATGAGAATAGCATAGTGTTTCAAGATTATTTTCTGCAGAAATATTCTCAGTTTTGCATACTTTATTTACTACTGTGCAGAAATTACTCTGCTGTGGAGTTCAAGATATATTTCAGTTCTTCAAAGTGGCAACAACCCTCTTGTGGCTCCAAACAAGAATCATTGTGGCAATTCAATTTAATTATGTCTAGGAAATTTAACGTCTTCTCTTGAAGCTATCCAATTTTCATCATATGTACACAAGAGTAATGTTTCCAATTCCTAATCATGCTTGTCATGAATAAAGAATAGAGGCCGCATTGAGTATGTATATTATAAAAAAGTATTAAATGTTTATACATGGGCATCATAAGAAAAATTACCTGTAGGAACATTAGAGGCCACATTTGAAAGGACAAGAATCACCACAGCAAGAAGAGCAACACCTTTAGCACTATCAATTCGTGAATATGGTTCCACTAGCTCCCATAGTGTGTTCGGTATGCCCGTTTTGTTGAAGCCATCAACAGTGATAAACATCCGCAGAAAAAGATCAGCAGTGAGTATGACACCTGCAAAGTATCAAAGTACAACAAGATGATGATCACCGTTGAGACCAAGTAAAGTATCCACTCGTTATTAAGCGTTAATCAAAATTTGAGGAGCATACCTTCTCAAGGCAAGCCTGTGCATCCGTGAAATCAAGTGCCAGTAGAACAAGAGCCGCAGTGATTGCAGTCCAGGACATGTTCAGTCCCATTAGAAGTGCGATGAGCATACCAAGAGTGATAAGATAAACAGCAGTCTTCCACACAAGTATTTTCCATCTCTTCTCTACAACTTCAGCTTCTTTCTCCTTTTCCCCATTCATCTCTGGGAGGGTGCCAAATCCTCTATTATCACACTCCTTTGCTGGCTAGCAGTTCTTGTGAACTTCCTTGAAGACGCGCCTTCATCTTTCCGATCGGGGACAGTCGAGACCTCAACCATCTCATGCGACATGCTGGATGCCCGCAGAGACTTGATCGCAAGCTGAATGTCAGCCTCAGAATTGATGCTTCTGCTTCTCAGGTTGTCATTCAAGCTGGATCTGACACTGTTGCTCCTGATGATTGGTTCACTTACGCAATCCATATCATCTGGATTCAGAGAAGAAACATGTGACATTCTAGCCGGTGTGAACCGATGAGAAGTAACCTCATCGTCGGCAACCACCTCTGGCCCTGTGGGCTGCCCACCCTCCTGATCCTTCTCCACAGACAGGTACTTCCAGAAGTACAAGAGGAGGATAGCAGCATTCGTGAGGACCCCAACAATCATAGCTGGGAAAACTCCCAGCAAGAACTGGCCAAACGATATCCCACTCTCGACAGCTATGACAAGGTTCTGAGGGTTGCCGATGGGCGTCGCAGCAGAGCCGATGTTTGAGCTGGTGGCAAGGGCCAGAAGGAAAGGCTGTGGCGGCAGGTTGTTTTGCCTAGCAACCTTGAGGATGAACTCAGTGAGGACAACACAGCACGTGTCATTGGTGAAGAGCGCGCTGGCAAACGCGGACACGATGCAGACTCGGAAGAGCAGGTCCTTGCTGCCCCTGCTCTTCCACGAGAGCAGGTTGCCGAGGTACTTAAACATGTCAGCCCTCTCAAGGAAGATGCTGACGACCATTGTCCCGAAGAGCAGGCCGATGATGGGGAGGTCAATGGCGGCGTACGCGTCCTCGGGGGAGATGACACGGAACAGGACCATTAGCATAGCACCAAGGAGGGACCCAGCCGTCCGCCCAACAGGCATGAAGGGGACGGTGGGGAAGACGGCCATCACCCAGAAAATCCCAAACGCGATACATCCCAGCACTACTTTGGAGGTCCCTGCCAACGCCATATTAGCAAATCCTTGTCTTCCTCTACAACTAAAACTCTTAACAATTGCACCTGTCACGACTCACAAATTTAAGAGAGTACAGAACAACCCCCAAATACCAAGGACGGTCTCACGAGAAGGATCCCCTGCTGGAATGAACCACCCAACTCAGGATCCTGCAAAATTTAAAAAATTGGATATGAACAAAGGAGCTTAAAAGTAGTATTAATAAGAGAGAAAAATACATATATCAAGAGGTGTGCAATGATCCATTGTAAAATAAAAAAAGAAAAAGGTTGTTGATCCCTTATATGAATGAACTATAAACGAATTAGCAACAAACGGTCACGAAAACGGGGGACATGACACATATTGGTATCACAAGCTAGCACCATCACGCCTACTCACGGTGTTATCCTGCAACAACAATTGAAGCGAGAAAAAAGAAGCCTTATCAATACAGAGCTTTCACGCGCAGTTTAGAAATCCAAATAAAGCCAAAAGGTTCCAGAATTTGGGCGCAGCAGTAATTGCTATCGCAGAAAGCAGCCACTAGCCTACTGCGGTTATAGATAGAACACTAAAACCCTAGCTACATGCCCCTAAACAAAGATTTTATTTGCCTAACCCTGTGATTCGATCCGGGTGCGGATCAAGCCGTCTTTGGCAGTGGATAAGATCTGGGCTTACCGACGATAGAAGATCCGGCATGCACCGGAGAAGGCGAGAACCCGACTGCTACTAAGGTTACGATCGGAGTGAGGCTGCGCGGGGTTTGGTTTGCTCACCTTCGAGTAGGAGATGGAGGGGAGGGGCGAGTAGTCCACAGTGCTGCGACCGCGGGCGGGATCGATCGGTGGAAGAAGGCTGGAAGCGGGGAGGAGGTGGTGGTGGTGGTGGTGGTGGTCTGGGAGGCGTGGGTGGGGGCGGCTAAATAGGGGGGGGGGGGGCGTGCGTCGGCGTCGCCATGGCCCCCATGGGAGCCGCGTGACCCTCTGACGTGACCTTCTGGGACTGTGGGGCACAGAAATTGGGAAAAACTCAGCTTTTCTGCCTTTCAACGGTTGGGTGGGTCCCATACGCAGGCTGGTTTCTTTTTCTTTTTCTCTGCGCACCCAGTGGACTTGCCCTTTTTCTGGGTGGATGGTGGATGTTATTATTCATATGGTATTGATTTTTTCGGATCGATGGTGGACGAATTATTTTTTTTCAAGTCAGAGGATTTGGTTTGTGTGCTGATATGATATTCTTTTTTGAATATGCATGCAGGTTGCATTGGTCTAATCAATTTTAGGTAATTTTATCCAAAGGATAAAAACCTTTTATCCACCTGCTACTCGGCTACTCCATCCAGTACCGGTTGTAGTGCTATCTGGGCACAATACGTAGCGTTTTAGATCATTATTTTTATTCTACTACCTCCACTCGTAAACCCATTTTTAAAATTTTATTTTAAAATATACTTCTGAAGAATATATTGCACCAAAAAAACATGCCTTACAGTATGGACGATGAGACTATTTATGGATTTTTTATGCAGACCATCTCATAATCTCACATAATCAAACTATTATCAGTTTCACCACCATTTGTCACAAGATTTTTAGTTTTCAAACTGTGCATATATGCATATATTGTTATGAAAGTAATTTTTAAGACAAATATATTAATGTGCTTTTCACATTTTCAAACTCAACAACTTAAAAGTTATTTGTGATTTATATTCTCAATATTTCACCCAAATCTTGTCCAAAACGACTTCTTTTTTCTAACGGAGGGGTATTTTTTTTAGAAACAATTACAATGGAAGGAGTATTTTTTTTTAGAAACTATTAGAAAGGTATGACCGGATTATGTACACAATCATAAATTGAAATGGAAGGAGTTTTTTTTTTTAGAAACTGTTACAAAGGTATGACCGGATTATGTACACGATCATAAATTGAAATGGAAGGAGTATTTTTTTTAGAAACTATTATATTACAAAGGTATGACCGGATTATGTGCGCGGTCAAAGTACACCTAGCATTTTTTTTCCTTTCCCGTATGGTGATCGTGATTCGGTTCGTGAGTTGTTCGGTTAGAGACGGAACCGTGTGATTTTGATGTCCGTGATGGTTTGGATTTTGCGCGTGGGAGCTTGCGGCTCTACTGTGCCCGGGCGGCGGCGGCCTGCTGATTGGTGCTGCAGCTCTGTTTCTTCACATCCAAGAAAAACGAAAACGCGTCCGGTTCAAGCCACAACAAAACTAGGGCAAGCCGTCGGTGTCAAACCCTCCCTCCATTCTTGGCTTCAAATTGCGATGCTTCCGACATCATCATCATCCTAACAGTATATGTACTCCGGATCCGGGTCCCGGCCGGGGAATAATTTAAAGGCAAAAAAACTTTTCTCAGGGTCGCCAATAAGAAAAAGGAGATTATTGGGATTTTGTTTGGGCCCCCGTACCACTCCTACTCGACACGTCTTCATATCACAAAGTGTAAAAAAAAAGTAGCTAGGAGTTTCTTCAAAACAAAAAAGTGTAATCAGTAGGATATATATTTGCTTCGCAGCTACAGTATGGTTCTGTCATTCTGTGGTCTGTGGAGAATATGACCATTTTTGTTTGCGATATGATGTTTGGTAGGGGGCTACTCCTACAACATATACATAGCTCAGGCTATAAGGAGATATATGGACATGTGTGGTTGGAACTTGGAAGGCTGTAATATCAAAGAATATATGTTACTTCGATCCTAATTCACGCAAGACGTGAATATGGACGTAATACAAATAATTCACGCCCGCATAGACGTCGCCCGTTTGAATGTTTAGTGTGTGAGTAGTTTTCGGCTTTTTCTGCTATGGAGGAACGGGAAATCTTTAATGCATCATGCCCTCTCTAGTGCGCTGGGGCGCAGCGTGCAATTGTAACTTTCAAACTCTCTCGGTCATAAATATAAATATGCGTAAATCTTTTACGTATTCGAGCAAAAGTTCACTATCAAAAAATTAGGGTAAATAAATTCTACGACAAGCATTTGTATCCATTATCTTAGCTTGAAATAACGATGGTTCCAGGACCGATAAGGATTTGGTTGACGACGACAACTATATATGCAGTTTTGTTTAGTATCACAACAGTACTCCCTCAGATGTCGCCTGCTCTCTGGTGATAGGAGATAACCTTTGGTCTTTGCAGCTTCAATAATGGCAGAGGGCTGGCCATTTGCTCGTCGTCAAAAGACTAGTGGACGACAAAGCACGGATCTCACGAAGCTAAGGCAAAAGAAAAGGTTCCTTTTCTACTCCTACTTTGTAGCGACCGTACGTACTGGTGACCAAATAATTGAGTACAGTAATATATATGTAGTGCTTGGAGAGCACGAACGAGGTCTTGTCCAGTCCAGTGGAACGCTGTTGGAACTTGGAAGGAAAGAGGAGGATGCAAGTGCGTGCTCAACCCATCAAGGGATAATAACAAGTCGCAACCACTCAACTGCACATGTCTCTGCAGTCTGCACTACTACTCGTTCGTAGTAGTAGCTTTTACAGAGAGAGGAGTGATTTTCTCTGTATAATTGACTCCACACCATGGGCATGGCAGTAAACCTAACTAGAGCACCGACAAAGTTATGCAATTTGTTATTTTAGATTAGAAACAATTACCATCAAAGCGTTCTGAGCGTCCTTAACTTGTTACTTTAGATTAGAAACAATTATAGAGGACCAGGAAAGTCTTACCATCAAAGCGTAGTGTGCGTCCTTAATTTGTTATTTTAGATTACAAAATCGAATTATAGAGTAGTGGCCACAAAACCATAATTAGGACAAACATGAAACTTCAATTGTTCTCGACACAAAACCGTAATGATGAAGATGTTGAAACGAAAGCGCGCTGTTGTTCTTCAGAATCTGAAGTGGGAAAAGCCAACCCCAGATAGATAGATATTCATCAGAGCTGGGTGTGGATGGACGGAACCAGTCCAGTACATATACCTAGGAATATAATGAAGGCGATCAACGTCGTCGAGTTTAATCCCGTGCGCCATCAGATCAGACGTGATATGATATGAATTATGATCCGTGCCACTGCCAGCGCCATCATCCCACTGGCGGCATGGCATGGCAGAAATCAGACCGGGACAATTCACCCAACAAAGAGAAATTAAGCTGTGATTAAGCACCCATCCCTGTAGCTATCTATCTATCAGCTATATGACGCATGCCGGCCGGCGGCCGTCCGATCAGATGAGGCCGCAGAAGCAGCTGATGATCTGATCCAGTGGACGGAGGAGCGATGGGTGCTGTGCACCCACTGGCCAACACCACCACCACCACGGAAGGGGCCGGCCGGGGACGGACGGACGGAACGATGGGATGAGGCTGAGTTGACAGTCCAAGAGGACGTTCTTGCGTTGCGTTGAGAGATAAGATGCGACGATGAGATGAGACCGTGTCGTCCATCAGGCTTTTCCTCGCCGCCGCCGTCGTCCTCGGCGGCGAGGGACGAAAAAGCGATGGTTGTCAACTTGTTTTGTTTCAGGAATAAGCAATCATATTATTATTAGCTAGTAGTATCTTTCATCTCAATCAATCAAAAGTAAAAACTACACCTACACGTTCAGTCAAAAAAATCACCTACACGTTCAATCATCTTTTAAACTAAATGGGAGAACCATCCTCTTATTTAAAATATTAGTGCAAATCGGTAAAATAAATTAATCAATATCGACCTATTTTCCATTGATAAATCGGCCTGTAACAAAATAAATTATTTTCCTGAAAAAAAATTTAGGTAACCTCGTGCGTGGTGTCACAACGGTAGTGCGATGCTCCTAACCTCGCAGGACGGCTAGAGTACATGGTGACTGACTCCACTGCTCCTTCTTCTACTGCTGCTTCTTCTAACTAGTAGTTCGTGTGGGCTTTGTGGATGCTGTTGATTGGATGCCAGGCCAGAAGAAGCCAGAAAAAGCCACTGATTTTGCTAGTACTACGGAGTAGTACTGCACTAGCTTTGCGTTCATCTCAGGTGTTTTATAATTTTTGCCATCTAAACAAGGTGCTGCCAAGTCACTGACCAGCTGCAACAGGGAAATAAAAAAAAGCAGTCGCTTCAATAATACTATTGTTCATCTATGAGGCCCGGGCAACAAGCAGCCCGGCGCACGGGCGTTCATTGCCTTGCCTGTCTGCAGCCGCGCGCTTGTTGGGTGATCCCGTACCGTGCGTGCAACAAGTTGCTGTGTTGACGTTCAGAACGTCTCCACCACCAGTGGCCAGTGGCAGTGGGTACTAGTGGGTGCTCTGCATGCTCATGCTCCCTCCTCTTGCTCCAGTACGTACTCGGAGCCACCGATGTGTGATATCAATGCGACTGTACGTACGTTACTACGCCAGTGCGATCTCTAGCTTTAGTTGAGGACACACCTGCAGCTTCAATTAATGGCACATGTATGTATGTACGACGGCCGCGCATGCAAGCGCACTGAGCTAGTCATTGACCGCGTGGTGCGGTGCGTTTCAGCGCGGCTCACACCGATGCTCGGCTTCAATTATATTCTTATTTCCAAATTGCTGCATTGCCGGTACGGTGATAATTTTATTCCCTACCATAATAATCGATTACGGACAAATTAAACCCGTTTCAGCATCTTTCGGGTATCATCAGCTAGTTCAATAAAACACACCAACAACACCTGTGCATGCATTTTCGAACCTAGTAGCTAGCTGCTATAGCTATGCAGGCCGGTAAATATTCCATACAGGTAGAGAATGAAATGGCAGATTACTCAAGGAACGTAAGTGCATGAGATTAATTCAGTCGACTGGAGCGGAACAAGATAAGATCGAGTTCCGTCCTCCAAGTAGCAACATGAAGCCATGAATGGCAATGGAAGCAAAACAAGCAAAGAAGCAGGAACAATTCAGAAAGGAACTGAACTTACAGCAATGCCCGGCCGCGCGTAGCTCCTCAGCTCGCTCGCTCGCCCTTCAACTGCTTGAATTGACCGATCGATCCAAGGCTTGGAAGACTTCCAAGCCGCGCGCGACGCCGCCGCCAGAGTTTTCTTGTGCTGCTGGTGTGGTGATCGATGGCGAGCGCACGCACGCAGGCGGTGGGCGGTGGACGACGGCGCAGCGCAGCGTAGTAGTGCTATGGATGAATCGGTGGACGCACGCAGCCTACCGGCGGCTGGCTCCGTATGCTGTGGGCTGAGCGAGCGGGACGGGGAGGCTCCGTATGGTTTTATACGTGCATCCGGCCCCGGCTACGGTGGATGGCTGGCTGCAGGTCTCCGGCCGGTGAAGTGGGCGAGTAGGACGGAGGGCGGCTTAAATAAGCGGGGCCAGCGCGACGTGTCTGGTCACCAGAGTGCTCGCCGCGCATCGCCCTCTTTTTCTAATGATCGGGGGATCGGATCGGATCAGCAGTCTGCAGAGCAGGAGCAGCCGAGCGAGCCACCTCGATCTTGTTCCGGCTCCGCCGCGCGCGCGCCGGGTCGCCGTGATGTGACTTGTTGGTGGTACGGAGGCCACCGGTCCACGGGCCCTGTTAACGCCGACAACGACGCCGCACCGCAGCTTCGCAGGCACGGGCACAGCAGCGGATCCATCAGAGGTGATGAGGGCATGAGGGTGGTGAGACGAACAAGAACAACAAGCTGCTCGCTCGCTCGTATGAACCCGATCCCTTTCGGCGCGGACGACGGGTGGCTCGTCGCCGTCGGGCGGTCGTATGCTGTGCGTCGTGCGCCGGACCGGAGTGTACGTGGTGGTGGACTGCTGCAGGTGCAGGTTGGGTTGGGTGTGTGGGAAAAAAAGTCAGGCGACCTCATTAAGGTTTAACAAGCCATGGTTTACCTAACTACCATAATATAATCGCGACGGATTGGATTGGATTTGGATCGCTTTTCCCTATTATTAATTCGTGGGTTTCCTGGGACCGGCCGGGATGCTGCTGGAGCTAACGAACCAACAGCTGGTCCCGGTCCCGGCCCGATCGAATGCAAGCAATGCTACGCAACGGATAATTCATCATCTTAACGCGATGGAGATGCAGGAATTAATGGATAATTGATCCATGCTTTTATTTAGTTAATTAATTGATTCGTCGTCGATCGCGTCGACAGCAGGTAGATATGAACCTATTATCCATCATTTCCGTCCTTCAATTGGGGAAGGTTTACATCGCGATTACATTAACTCTCTGCGCTTTTTTCCCCGTAAAGCAACCCTCTACTCCATATAGTATACTGTATCTGACGAGCGACACGTCCGGATTGGATATTTTACGGTAAAATGTCTTTGTAGCGGCTGCGCTTGCTAATCTTGTACAAATATTAACTGCCCGCGCTGAATTTTCATCATCAGTCGACGCACGCAAATATAGCTTGCACCTTAAGCTGGGTCCTCACTGTCCCCGGCCTACGTGACTTAGAACAACGCACGTCCAATAATACTACACAGTCCAACTAAGATGCAGACCAAATGACGCCGTCTTTGAATAGATTTTCGAGTTTATCATCCAGGTGATCGCGTAAAAAGCTTTATGTTTCACTATAACGCACTGGCACATTTGCTAGACGGTCGATTACAAGGAACGTCCCTGATTTGAAGACTTATTAAACGACGCCATCGTTAAATAATTTCCAAGCCTAAGTCGTCTCGATAGCGTGCCGCAAGTTATATGCTCCATGCTTTGTAATATATAGACACGTTTGCTAGTATGTTTTAGATTCCAAAACCATATTGGATTATTGCCATTGACGTGTGAGTGACGCTAGAGAGAGAGGAGAGAGGAAGCGAGAGGAGCTAGGTGACGAGTACGTGAGGAGATCGTGACCGTCTACCAATACTAACAATGGTCCACTGTTCATTGCTAATTATCCATTAACAAACACATCGTCGTCTATGTATCTCAATCTATGCAACTCCAGAAAAGCAATGTGCATGGGGGGGAAATATCACGCGGGATGATGCTTCAATCATGCATGCGCGGTTGCTGCTCTTGATACTTAAACGATATATTCTCTTTGTTTTAAATTGTAGGTCGTTTGACTTTTTAATCATAATTTTGACCGATCTTCTTATTTAAAAAAATTTGTACAAACATAGTCAAAATTAAGTAATTTTCAAAGAAATTTTATTAATAGAGCGTGTCTACAACAAATGAATTGATGTTTTGCATAAATTTTTGAATAAGACGAATAGTCAAAGTTAAGGTTAAAAATGTCAAACGACCTACAATTTGGAACGGATTTAGTATATGATATTATAAGGTTGTAACACAGTAACATCAAACAATCTTCTTCTTCTTCTTATTTGTTAATGACAGCACTGCTCTTGCCACTCTGATAATATACTCCATAACAACTACAAAACATTCCCACACTTGGATTTGTTAATCAAGCAACACGATGTGTTTAGGTGTGGGAGAGATCAGATTACTGCCTGGCTGACGAGGTTTTCAACCAACAAACAGGTTTCCCATCCCCACGAGTTTCCACTTTCCAATGCGTGCTTGGATTTGGCCGTCACCGCTTCGCCGGCTTCCACACCAAGAAAACGAGCTCGATCAGCGGTGAGCAGGCGTGACTTTGTCCACGGTACGTACGGTCGGCGTCTACCACCAGCTGTGTGTATCGTCGTTTACCCTAGTTTTTCTCTCCGTTTTAACTGCTCTCGATCCTTTTCCAGTTGACTATTCTTATACTAGCACTTGGCAGTAGAGCAGTGGTTGTTGTCACGTGTTATCACACGGGCACTTCTGTTTGTTGCTAGAAAACTGAAGGTACGCTGTGACCATGGATTAGCTAGATAGATGCACTACTGATCTAGACAAAATTCAGGATCCAAGTAAACATAGTATTACGGCATGCAGAGGTCAAAGTATAGAGTCAAACACTTCACCTATACTAATAGCACACCTCATTGTATTGGGAGAATTAAGAATTTGACCTTTTTAAAAAAAAAGTTTGTCTTATGAATTTGGCCCCTTTTTTGAATTTGAAAATCTGGCCCTCAAAACGAAACTTTTTTTTAGAATTTGGCCTTCCGTCAATTTTGGAAATTCATCACTAGAGTTTGGTAACTCTATTTTTGGTAAACCAAATTTTGTTGTGCTCCTTGAGTGTCTAGTTTTTATTAAAAAATGAAAATGACCATGTTTTGTAGAATTATTTATTTTTTAACACCAACATATATTATATGGAAGGCTGGATTTCTAACAAAGTTTCATTTTGAGACCAGATTAAAAAAAAAAAAAAAAATTAAAAAGAGCCAGATTTTTTTAGACAAACTTTTTTTAAGGGTCAAATTCCTAATTATTTTTCAAATGGAGTGCTTGGTGGCTGCACGATACGTCGTCCATCGATCAGATCGAATTCATCTGTCCTCCAGATGATGACTCTCGCCGTGTGTCTAATAATTTGGATGGAGTAGACTCTAATTTGCTACAAACACAGCTGCTGTGGATCTGCATCTGCTACGTACTACTGTTACCACAACCATAACTAGAGGTCGCTAGGCTACCGGGAGGAGTCGCTAGGCTACCGGGAGGAGTAGACGTTGCCCGCACATTCAATGCGTTCACAAGTCGCTTATGTTGATGGAGTACTAGTAGCCAAACTACATAATTGCGCACACACACATGGGCAGGCATCACGAAATCGAAACACATGGTCCAGGTCCTGATCCTGATCCTGATCTTGATCTCGACGGCAGCTCTCTGGGCTGTGCCTGCAAAATCTTTCCCTCCGTTCACACATACTCGATCGCTCTCCAACACTAACACATGCATGCAATGTTGTGGCCACAACTGACTTGCTTTGGCGTCACTTGCAAGTTCCGTTTGAAGGCTACGGTTTGGACTTGGGACCATGGATTATTATTCAGCCCAGAGCCAGACATATATGGTGGTCAGGTGGTGTACGTTTTCAGGATGCAGACACAGACATCCTTGTCTTTGGTGGCGTGTACACGTACGTATAGCGTAGGCACGGTTTTGACTTAAGATAATGTACTCCTACAGCCGTACGTGGCACTTGACTTAAGATGGTACTCCGTACGTCGTCGTATGCTACAAGTAAAGGGGCCGGCGGGGCACGAGACTTTGTGATGCCCTCGCATGTTGACTAGCTTGTTGTCGTACTTTAGGTAGCAAATTCTCGTATAGGCTGGTCACTAACTCTCACACTCACTGGTCGATCCAGTCAACATGTAACAGCACGCATTGACAAACCCGCTGCTTAATTCGTTCCTCAGTGGTGGGTAGTGTAAGAGCAAGTTTAACGATTTCGCCAGCAGGCGGCTGCAAGCCGTGGTGAGGTGGCGTGCGTTTGTGGTAGGTTCCGAAAGAATTTAATGCATTGTAACTCATTTAGCCAATAATAGCCGAGCTTGTGCGTCTACGCAGGCGGAGAGCGGGCGTGTCGTGAGACGCCCGTGCTATTCTCTCTCCTTGTTTCTCTGTGCTCCACGTCAGACACCGCCGGCATAACGCCGATCATAATACTTGCTCTAATACTACACTTTCCATCATTACCTATAGGGATCTCTTGAATCTTGACAAACATTTTCGCACACATCGATCGTCATCCTCCATATGCATATATGCTTTCATGATCATTGACGTTGCTTCATTTAGCGATGAAAACTTTGTAAAACCCTCATTTCTCGCTTTCTATATTTTTGAAACGGATCGGGTTCGAGAATACGGGTACGGAAACAGAATCAGAATAAGTGGAAGTACCAGTACAGACGTTGAGCCGGAAACAATAACACGATCAATTATTGTCGAGCATACATGATCAAAGTCACAAAATAATATACACGTACAAAGTTATTAGTCCAATATTCACTGGTATGCCATGGGTTAACATGTTAGCATGCATAATTAGAGATTAGTATGTTTATATGAACATATAAATTTGTAGACATATCTTATGGAGATTAAAAACGGGATAAAAACGGAATAAATACGGGTCAATTTCCGATGAAAAACGGATTCCTCGGAAAAAAAAAAAAAAAACTCATTTCTACCTCGTAAACACGGAAACAAGATCCCACAAATACGGAAGCGGACGGACAAAAATAAAAAACAGAACGGGACGGAACGGAAAATTTTCCGTCCGTTTTCAACGGTAGCTCATTTGACCGCTAGCTGCGCATAGTTCGTCCGGGAGCTAGTAGCGAGTACACGGTTTTTCCATCATTAGGGTTCTTGATTATTGACAAACACACACACACACACACACACATATACCCATACCCTATACTTAGTTTTCACGACTTTTTGTTGCCCGATTTGATCGCGCGCGAGCTAGGCTGTCATCATGTTATACCCGTTCCCGACCTACGCTTTATCTCGTTGAAAACTTGCGCCGGCCTAGCTCACTAGCTAGCTGCCTTATTAGTTTGAATGCGATCGATATCTTGGTTCACATTGTGTGATTATTCGAACCTCAAATTTGTGTGATAAGATATATAATACTACTGTATCTTGCAAAACATGTGCAAGACCATCTGTCATTTCCATGGACGATCTTGTACACTCATTACTCATTACCTACTGCGTGTCATTTCCATGGACGGTCTTGTACACCCATGCATTAGTCATTACCTACTGCGTGCGTGCATGTACTACTATTTATTTCCAGAAAAGAGGATCGGATGTGGAGCTGTTTTCAGCAAGGCTGCAGGCTGCAGGCTGCAGGCTGCTATAATGGTTGATGGTTCTTCTTCACAGTCATCGTCCCGTCAGTTCACTGTGCTGCCCGTGCATCCATCCATCACTGGCCACCTGAGGCTGAAATCTCGTGGAGCCGCAGCTGCTGGTGGCAGCCATGCAGTTGGTACGATTCCCCGGACAAATTTGGGAAGCCCGGCCGCCGTACCGGCGCGGACCGAGCGAGTGGGCGCCGGAGGAACCCAACAAAAACACGTCCAATCTCTCGTGTCCAGCAGGGGCCGGGCCTCCTCCCCGTCTCCGTGGTGCAAGTGCAATGCACGGGGCTCCTCTCGTCTCCCACGTTTTTCCTTGAACTGCCGGGGCCGTGCTTGCCGTCCTTTTTCGTCGGCCGTGTTCAGATCCTGCAGAGTGCTCCGTATTTGTTTCTACTGTAACCAGCAAAGGGCGGTTGAGGTCAATGCCCGAATAAATGCTCCGCCGTGTTTTTTCCCCTTGGGGCGGCTGAAAGCGGCGTGGTGAGTGAGAGAGAGACGGGGGATGACACAACGAGAGGACACGGTGAAAGGCACGAGGTGACGAGAACGACGCCTTTTGTTTCCTTCTATATATATCCCGTTCCCGGCCCTGACATCACATGCTGTGTCTTGTGCGTACTACGAGCTACTCACAGCGCAAAATCGTCACGAAATTATACACGTATTCTATATATACATATTTAATAAATGTTGACTTGCTGGGGTGCAAAGGACAGGAACAGTAGGACTGTTAGAGTGTTGTGTTGCAGAACAAGAGGATGGTGGTGAGTGGATGGGAATCGAATCAGGAATTCAGGATCAGACCAAGACTGGGTCTCTGCGCTTTATTCATCGTGGCGTGGTGGCCATCAATGCAGAGTTTGTCTCGGAAGGGATATATCGCAAGCCAATTTGTATCGTTGCTAAGATCCTAAGCAAAGGGCTGAAAACAACAGGAGTAGTACAGGACACAACGGTGACGTGGGGGATGAACGGATCGGAGGGGACGCTGTGTTCCTAATCACTCATGAATTATTGATCCAGACCAGACCATAGGTTTATGTCTTTCTCCCCACTTTCTTAAGTCTGAAAGATAATTCCAGACATACATTCAAGCCAAGCTCCAAACAAAATGTCTACTCGTACGTACTACAAACGTCAGTAGCTTCAGTTCTATATATTTTGGTAGGGCTGCCCTTGGAAGATTCGACGAATAATTTTTGCATTGGAACCAGGACAAAAGGAAGCTGATCTGTGGCCATGAGATGAGGGCCAGGGGCAAGCAATGGGCGCGTGCATCGTGGCTCCCGAATCACGCGGCAAAATCTCCAACCCCTGCAAGATTCCATCAGGCAGGGACAACGCGTAAACCTTTTTTTTTTTTTTTATATATAAAAAAACGAACCTGTCCCTGATGCCCCCTGCTCGAGCGAGATGATCAACTCGGCGACTCGCGAGCTAGCTAATCCGGTTTGGCTTCTCGGCGAAAACGACTTGTACCTCTCTCAGCGTCACCGGACGGAATTCACTTCGTCGAGGACGATAAAAGGCGGTCACCGGTTGGAAATTCACTTCGCTGCGGACGATACAAAGGACAAGGCGCCTTGCACAAGTTGTTCTTGAGCTGTGGGCTTGTGGCTGGTGTTGTGTCCAAGCCGTTTACATTTGTCAGTATCCAGGATTGTCAAATCGTTACCTGTCTACGCGTGCAGTGCTCGAGAGAATTCCTTAATCATACTACTAACTCTACACACGGTATGTAAATGTTTAATCAATCATGTAGGCAGTGCAATTTTCTTTAGTCCTCGCACGATTTGACACAACAATATTTTTTGCAAAAAAGAAGCTGACGCAACAATAATGTACAATGGAAGCATCCAAATTTAGCATCAAACTTACTATACCGAGGGGCTTGTGCTTGTACGGCTTCGAGTAAAAATATGCTGTCTGCATTCTTTAAGCAGGCCAGCGACAAAGGGCATCCTATTGAAGTATAGGCAGATTTGGGATAAAAATACCAGGCAACAAAAACACTGAATCATTGTTCATCACTGATAATTGCTACAGACTGGCCATCCGGCAAAATCCTTATTCTGTAGACAGAAAATTCGTAAGGCCTCGGCCTCAGGTGGACCTTCAGAAATATCCGTCAAAGCTACAGTTTCAAAAAATGTTGCCCGCATTACAAAACTGATGACAACGGCTGTTAGTTCTTTGCCGGGGGTGACTTCGGCCTTAGACTCTCGATCTCTGGTGTAGTCACAACAAGGTGAGGTGCCTCTGGGGGAGGGTTTCGGCCACCACCTCCTTGCCATACTTTCCCATCCTTGTCTGCAAAATTCCTAATGTATGCCTGCGAGAGAAACCGACAATAGAGATGGGGTAAAAAGATCTGTGGAGCTCACGGTGTGGAAGTGCCTGAGCGGGCATGTGCGTGTGTGTCTCAGATAACAGCACATGAAGTTGTGTGTCCAGCTGTATCTACCTCTTTGTTGAAATTGGAGTAGGATAGATTTTTTCCAAGGGTAAGCCACCCTGGGCGGATGTTATGATCCTCTCCAAAGAGTTCAAGCCGCCTCCTTCCAAGAGCAAAATGCTCAATAATCCTATACATGTCATCAGGCTTTTTTGTTGATCCTGCAGAAGATGTTTGAGCGCAGTTATCAGTGATTGTACGCTCTCTAAATCCTATACATGTCCTATAGTAATTTTTTGTTGCTCTAACTGATTTTACCACATTTATACCACGGCAGCAATAAAAAACGGAACAGCTAACACCAATTTCAGCAGAAAAGAAAACTTCGAAAAAATAAGTTTACTGAGTGTAATAGCTGCGTGGGAGCTATGGAAACTTTGTAATGAAAAGGTTTTTCAAAGACTTGACCCAAGCCAAGGACTTTGGTTATCCAATTTTAAGAGTTAATGTCTTCAATCTGTTAGATTCAAAGATGACCTGTGGTCATCCTTTTGTGTATGACTAGATGCTTTTAGTTAATCATTGTATGTATGAACCCTCGCCTCTTTATTAATGAAAAGTTATCACTGTGGGGATCTCCCCAACAGTTTTTAGGTCAACAAAAAAAGTTTACTGAGTGCATGCATCTCATCATTGAAAAGATAGCCGTTGATCTTAAGACAATAGTATAGACGCACCAAGCATAAATAAAGAAAGAATAGGAATAAAACTAATAAAACCAAAGGAGAAATACCATCAGTTGGTTCTTCAGCTATGATTATATCTGTGTCAATATTGGCATGGATGACATGGCCATCTGTGCTACGTCGCACGGTTCCCTTTATGCCCATCAAGCAATGTTCCTGCACATGGAAAGGGTAGATACTTCACAAGAGAACCAGAGAAATATAGAAAAAAGGCATAGGCATGGCAAAAAAAATGATACATCACATACTAATCAACTACTACAACACTACCTTTGAGTGCTGCAACAATGTATGGGAGTCATGCCGCAGACTTGGGGCTGCATTTTTCTTGTTCGTTTTCACCCAGCAAACATCCTCACACCTACGGAATCCCCACTGATGAACACAGAAAAAAACTCAGTCAGTCTTCATCTTATTAGTTGTTGCAGCATTACATCAACAGCTGAAAGTTAAAACACACACATAGATGAAATGAAACTATGAAAGTACAAAACATTGTTCATGTTGCTACGGCATTCCAACAGAGGGCAAAGCTCTTTTCAAGCTGCAGGAACCTGGATGGCCTCCTATAAACTGATTTCAGGCTCCCACACATCCCCCAAAACGAATGACATTACACTAGTAATATAGAGTACAATCGTTAAAAGTACAAAAATAGCAGGCCATGTTACCTTCTTTAAACACTGACGACCCTGTTCAAGGCCTACACCATCACCAACCCAAAGGAACACAAAGGAGGGTGTATCTGCAATAGCCTGTTGATTCAAAAATACACTTCTAAATACTAATTCTGCAACAAAAAATTAACTTGCAAAAGAGAAAGGATGAAAGAAAGAGGAAAAACCTCAATCTTCAAATTCATAATCTCCTCGGCAGTCCAATATTCTATGTGATCTGTGATTCCTGGTGCACGGTGAGTATACTCCTCCCATGGAGGATCCACAAGAATAACATCGAACTTGGTACCAAAAACTCTGGAGAAAGAACATGTTCCCCAGGTCACACTTGTAATACATCGGGCGGTGAAGCTGATTTAGCAACAATTTCATCTTTCCTCTGTATGAGTTCTCTCAACTTTGGATAGTCCTCCGCTACGCTTGTAAGATCCAGTTCTCTAATAAAATTTTGAGGCCTCATACCAGTGTCCACAAAGTTCTGTGAGTAATCATTTTGTTCGCCCCTTGAAGGAGCTTTTCTGTTTGGTCCGCTGTTCCTATGTGGCGTCCAACCAGGTTTATCATGGAGCATCTCACGGCTTTGAGGGCCCATATTATTGTAACCCAAACCTGATACATCTGTTGGAGCACCTAACCCGGTGTCAATTTGATTTAAGTGGATATTATGACCAGACCCAGCTCCCACATTTGGTGCAAACCTATGTTCCGGAGCAACTGGAGGAATGGGAAGGTTGGGAGGAACAGAAAGCATATTCATATCAACACCTCGTGCTCCAGGCCACACAAGAGGTCCTGGAAATGGCGGCATGAAAACACCAGGTAGGAGAGGAGGACCAGGAGAATGGGGAATATTTGGTCCCATATGCTGCATTGGTCCTGGGGGCAGTCCAAGATGACCAAATGGAGGAGGCATGATTGGCATTGGAACTCCAATTCTTTGAGAATCTCTTCCGTTTGGTCTACCCCTTCCTCCTCGAGATGACCTATCCCCTTTTGGACCTTGTTGAGGAAATGAAGAAACCATGCCTGTGTTACCACTTGGATCTGATTCAAGATGATCAGAAGATTTATCATCAGTTCCTCCAGGTACTGAATCTCGATGTGCTCCCCCTTCAAATCTTCTACCAGAAACAGAGCCCTCTCTTCCAAAATTAAGATTACTATTAGGTCGAATCTCTATTGAGTCAGAATTGTCGTGAACGGTTTCCCATATGTTGGGGACCTCTAACACTTTCAGATCTACCCCTAGAATCTCTCCGTAATCCAGCTCGATAGAAATTCCCACCATCTAGCCTTTCCTGTGCATTCCTCCATTCAGAATCATTTGGCTCCTTAGTATCTCGCAATTGAGTGTTCCTACCATAGTCCTTAGACCCTTCAATGTCTCGGTCTTCTCATTCCAATTTCTGTCCCTCCCTCTGTCATCTCTATAAGCTTCTCCTGTGTCACCTCTAAGAGAACCACCATTTTCATCAACATAATCTAACCTCCTGACTGATGCCCTTTCCTCTTGGTCCCGCTGTCCTTGCTTCTCCCTACTACCCTCTCTCCTCTCTGAACTCCTAGCAGAAGCATCAGGGCTAAATCTTCTTGAAGGTTCCCAATCATTCTTGTCCTCTTTTCCCCTCCTATCGTAGTCTCGATCCTTGGAATCATCAGGGCTTCTCCTTGGAACTTTTGGTGATCGTGAGTCCCTTCTCAGATTATAGACGTCATCGTCAGCACTGCGAGCCAGGCCTGAGCTTCTATCTGTATTCCTCCTTGATTCATTCCTATCATTTGAAGGTGTAATCATTCTATTATCATCCTGATGCCCAACTTCATATTCATATCCATGTTTTGTGGATATATCAGAATAATTTCTGCTATCTGCATTCTCCTGATTTTCATGCTCCTCCTTCCAAGTGTTCCTTGCATTAACATTATCCTCAACCTCCTGCTTGCTGTGACTTCTACTAGACTCAGGCTCGTCCATGGCACTTTATTGTATAGAGTCAAACTGCTATTTTTCCCAATAATACAACTCAGTTGATAAACCTTGGCAAGGAGATTCCTATACACAAAATAATGATAAACAATATCAATACCAAGGATAGACAAAAGCAAAAGGAAATCAGTATATGACAGGCAAACTTGTCAATAATGGAACTGCAAAACAGGTCAACTGAAAGGATGTCGGAAATATAAATTTTCTGCACATTTAGATTTAATAGGTAGAAATAAGCATGCATACAATGGAACTACAACAAAAACAAACCATAACATCTTCTGACTCCTATAGCTAGTCAAGTAATATGCAGACTTAATATCAGAATAAAGTGTAACATAAGATACATATATAAGATACAAAAAACCAAAAGTGAAGCTGGGAGGGGGCAAGCAACTTGTATGAATAGCATATGTTCATTGACAATGCAAGTAGCAATTCTAATCAATGTTATTGATGCGATGTTGGTTTCTAAATGAATCAAAAGGACTGAGTACGTATTATTCTGAGATTGCATGAATTAATAATCATTAGTCGCTAACTGATGGTCTTATGCCATTGTTCGACAAATCAAAGCTCAGCCTTCCCGATCATTTTGACCATTGGATGTAAATGACTGGCCATTGTGTCATATGTCTCTCACTTCAAACAATTGCAGTAAGCGTGGAGACGTGCACCTCCACTTCCTATCTGAACTGTTCAGGCCACTCGATCAAGCTCCCCACTGTCTAATGAGTCACGATAACAACAATAGTTATCATCGCCAACTTAGTTACTTAGTGATCAAGATTCAGTTCTCAGCGAGAAGAAGATCTTGGTTCTGGTCACAACAAAATGGAAATTTCCAGGAAGTACTGTCTGTCTCTACCAGTATATTGCTGAGCCTACTCTATCTCTTCCTTTGCTCGTATTTTCCAAACCATGGTAGAAATATTCAAGGTGTTTTAAAAAAAATCGATTATTAATCTAATGGGAAATGGGAAATCAATCGAATATTGATTCATAGTTCGTGCTGCAATCGATCAGAGACTCAAGAGTATTCAAACCTGCTCGGCTGCTACTGTTCCGATGTTCGCTGGTCGGCGCTCCGGCCTCTTCGGTAAGACGGTGGCTCGATGCCGCACTGCTGCTTGGCCGCACCGGCCTCAAGCCCAGGAGCCGGCGGCGGCGTCCTCAACGGGTGCGAGCGCGACGATGCCCCTGGCTGCTGCGGTGCTGACCCCGGCGCGGGCCGCCCAGTCAGCCGCTGCCCGCAGGTGCGCGGCACGGCAGCCGCCCAAGCCAAGCCGAGCGGAGAGCTGCCACTGACAGCCCGCCGCGGCGGCGGCGGCGGCGAACGAACCTAGGGTTTGGAACGGCAGTAACGGGAGTCGGAACTCGGAGGGGCGACTGGGAGAAGCGCCGAGCGGAGAGCAGACGCGCACGCGAAGGAGGTGGGGTATGCCGAGGACAGTGGATGTGGGAATTGGACAAGTTGGGCCGGCCACTTTGTATTGTTGGGCTATTGTTTTGATTGGGCCTGCCCCTGTGCAAAACTCTACTACTCCAGATTGCTCGTGCGAAGAATTATCTGCGTCGTTGTTGCACGATCGGACGGCTGGTGTGGGCGTGTGGCCTCAAAGTAGGGTGCGTGCGCACCGTCTTCTCCGACCGAAGAGGCGCACCAACCCAACCCCCGCGCCGCCGACGAGGATCACAACGGCGACCCGCTGTTCTTCTCGGGCGCCTCCTCGGAGGCAACCTCGGTCTCCTCCATAATAACTCTGCTCTGCAGCAGTTTAAATAGTTCGGTGCTTATCCAGCAGTCGAGTCTGCTCGCCCCTCAGTGGTAAGTATTGATTGATTCCACACACTCCAAATTGAATCTGATTATGTGTCGGGAGGAATTCCTCCTGATCACACGCAGTTATTTGCATGCTTCACTCATTGGTCTGCAGTGTTATTCGGTTTTTTTTTTCTTTCACTTAATGTTGCTATCCTTATCCTTGTGATGGTGAGTAGATAGTTGGATACTTTGAACATGGGAACCTACAACCATCTTTGGTCGATTGCCAAGAGGAATGCAATGGCGGTTGTAATTGGCGTCTCCATTTCCGACCGCTATGTGACCTTCACTTCGGTGACTGGCGAATCCATGTATCCTACGTTTACGGCCTCCAGCAGCGTCTGGGGAGGTATTAGGATTTCGTTTCGTACATATTGATTGATTGGGCTATGGACAATTCTGCAGTCCATATTCAAATAGTTTGGTCTTCTGGTTTGTGCTGACCAGGGTGTTGGAACCAGGTGATTTCGTTTTAGCAGAAAAGAGGTGCATTGAGAAGTACAAGTTCTCACATGGTGACGTGATTTTGTTCAAGTAAGGTCGTAAGGACAGGGTATTTTTGGGAAAAGATTGTTGCCACTGATTTTTTTTCCATGTCGCTACCCTGATCATTCCACGTGTGCTCGTAGGTGCCCTAGCAATCATAAGCAGTTGTTTGTGAAGAGGTTGATTGGGCTTCCTGGTGAGTGGATACAGGTCCCTGGGTCCCTTAAGCTTACTAAGATCCCAGAAGGGCATTGCTGGGTTGAAGGTGATAACTCTGCTCGTAGCTGGGATTCTAGGGCATTCGGCCCGGTAAGTTTGTTCTTCTTGACATCTTCACTACTTATCCGGGGTCCCCGTGCTCATGTTGAGTTAGCTGAATAAACCATAGGTACTATATCTTAAAATGGCTATAGGTACTATATCTTAGAACATTCACATTTACATGGTTATTTAGCACTGTGGTCCTTTGAATTTATACCCTATTGGATCTGTAGTTATAGCAAGATAATAAATTGTCTCTTGTCGCCTCTTCAAAGCATTTTTTTTTCTTATTCCGTAGTTTTTGCCTGAACATGAAATCAATAAACCATATGGTTGTAGCAATGTTAAAGCTTCTAAGCAACACGTTGGACCAAGCTCTAGACAAACTAGATACCAAAGGGAAGAAAACAACTGAAAAAAATTGGGAATAAAGCAAAACTTTGACAGTCAGGATAACCTATAGCACAACAGACTAGTACATTAGTGAGCCTCAGGTTCGGAGCACACACTTTGCGTCCTTGGTGATAATGTTTCAGGCTCAACAACTTGCAGCAATTTCTTCCTATTTATGTTGCTGTATTGCAATCTTTTGCAACAAAATCTGATCCCTTTTCTGAAAAAAAAACTGTGTTGCATTGACTGCCATGTATGAAACTAATTGAGTTATAAAGCTGCTACCAATGAGCTTGGTTGTGTGCTTGTTTAGACTGACACTGTGGTATTCTTCAGTAATCATCGTTCATCGGTTCAAATGTCTCCAAGGTGTAAACTAGTGAACAGTTAGTATAGGAGATGGCGAGAAAGGATAAATTGGGCACAATTCATTCCTGGCTTTTCATTTTTGAGCTTCTGACTGTTTCCCCAAAGAATGCATCCTTTGTCAATAGTTCAGACAACTCATTACAACTATATATAAGAAACCAATACCATATGTTAGTGACACATTGTGCTGCATCTGTGTGACTTATTTTGTATTTGTGCTGTTTTTCAGATTCCCTTAGGTCTAGTTCAGGGGAGGGTTACCCACATAATCTGGCCTCCATCAAGGACGGGCCGAAAGTGGAGAGAAAGATACCTGAAGGGAGAATTTCACTTTTGATTGATCTTACTCCCTACAACATTGGATGACCAATCGTGTACCAGATAAACTTGCTCAATTACCATTTATTACCAAATCATAAGCTTTGAAAGCGATAAATGTATACTTGCACATGCACCATGATGTTGTATTCTGGAATTAAAAATCCATTGGACTGGCTTTCTTTAGCTTCACAATACTGAAATTTAACATATGCAGGTGCATCTAGTAAAACCATAAGTCAGGTTAGTGTTCCGAATGTTGCAATCTGCTGCTTATGTGCAGACAAAATTGACGAAAAATGCAATGGCTAGTGTTTGGAAATCTTGTAATTGGCACAAACCTATCCATTTCCGACCGCTATGTGACCTTCACTAGGTGACTGGCGAATCCATTTTCCTGTATCCTACGTTTACGGCCTCCAGCAGCGTCTGGGGGAGTGACAATCGCTTTTTGTATGATTTCTTGGTTTGTACTTATTCGTACATAAAATTGATTGATTGGGCTAAATGCATATATATTGGACAACTAGGTTATTCTGCAGTCCATCTCCTATTCAAATAGTTTGGTCTTCTGGTTTGTAACAATTTGACCAGGTGTTGGAACCAGGTGATTTCTACTGTTTTAGCAGCTAAAAAGAGGTGCATTGAGAAGTACAAGTTCAACTACATGGTGACGTGATTTTGTTCAAGTAAGGTCGTAGCGACAGGGTATTTTTTGGGAAAAGGTCGTTGCCACTGATTATTTCCATGTCGCTATCCTGATCATTCCCCGTGTTTTGCTCGTAGGGTGCCTAAAGAGAACAATCATAAGCAGAAATAATGTTTGTGAAGAGCTAAGCAGCTCTATTGATTGTAAAGGCTTCCTGGTGAGTGGATACAGGTCCCTAAAGAAAGGTCCCATTAACTATTACTAAGATCCCAGAAGGGCACATTGCTGGGTTGAAGGTGATAACAAGAAATTGCTAATCCTCTAGCTGGGCCTTATAGTTCAACTTTTGGAGAATAACCCTTTTCCGTAAGTTTGTTCTCTTGACATCTTCAAAAATTACTTTTTATCCGCTAGTCCCCGTGCTCATGTTGAGTTAGTAACTTGACATTTTAAAAAACCATAGGTACTAAATCGTTTAAAAAATGGCTATAGGTACTATATCTTAGAACATTCAACCTTTTGAATATCTGGTTATTTAGCACTGTGGTCCTTTTGAATTATATCCTATTGGTAAAAGAATGTAGTTATAGCAAGATAATAAACACGCTCTTCTTTTGATCTTCTTGTCGCCTTCATTTCCTTCAAATCATTTTTTAACCTAATATCTTATTCTTCTAGCAAATGTGTTTTTGCCTGAACATGAAATCAATAAAACCATATGGTTGTAGCATCGTTGAAGCTTCTGGAAATATGCAACACGTTGACCAAGCTCTAGACAAAACTCCAAGTTTTATCTACCAAAGAGAAGAAAACAACTGAAAAAAATTTTGGGAATAAAGAAAATCCTTCTTGACTAAAGTCAGGATATGTCTATAGCACAACAGACTCCAAGCTTTCTCTCAACATTAGTGCACCTCAGGTTAGGAGCACAACCTTTTCTTCCCACTTTCCGTCCTTGGTGTGATATTTATGCCTTAATTCTAGTATTCAACAACAAATAAAGACCTTCAATTCTTCCTATTTATGTTGCTGTATTGCAATCTATTTCTGCAGCAAAACCCCACTGGAACCCTTTTCTGAAAAAAAATTTAAAATTAATAACTCCGACTTTTGTCCAAGTATGAAACTAAATTGAAGTTATAATGCTGCTACCAAATTTATGGAGCTTGGTTGTGTGCTTGTTTAGACAGACACTGTGGTATTCTTCAGTAATTTAAATCGCTCATCGGTTCAAATGTCTCCAAGGTGTACAACTAGATCCCAAAGAACAGTTAGTATAGGAGATGGCGAGGAAAGATCTTAACATACCACAATTCATTGTTGGCTTTGCCAACTTTTTGAGCTAGATGATTGTTATCCCAAAGAATGCATCCTTTGTCAATAGTTCTAGAACAACTCATTACCAACTACCTATATAAGAAACCAATACCATATGTTAGTGACACTTCTACCTACATTGAGATATTCTGGCTTCCGGGGACTCGCGATCGAGCTCTCAATCTTCTTAGGCTCCTCGATCCATCCTTCCTTGTGGACTCGACGTGCTGCCCTCTCCCTCTTCCCCCTCCTTGTCTTCCTCCACCTCACGGGCCTAGGTCCCTGAACCGCCAAAATATGGTGAGGAGCTTGAGGTGGGGGCTGATTGGGGGTAGTACCCAAATGGTGGGGAGATCTGTTGACCAAAAATATGGTGGTGGTGGCCCTCTTGTCCCTGATGAATTGGGAACGGATGAGGTGGGAAATTCCATCCTCCCTCCACCCCAATCACACTCCTCTCCCTCAATCCCTCGGACGAGCCCCCTCTCCCTCTACCTCTATTTGCCATGGATCGCTAACTATGCTCGTGAAAGCTCTTCTTCCTTCCTTCTCCCCAAATAGCCTCTCGTGAAGTTGAGCTTCACTTTCGGATCCTTATCCCATACATCTCTACTTCCAACTGGAAAACAATCAACCGAGCAAAAATCCTTCTTCTCTCGTAGATCTCTCCTAATCCAAACTAGGTTTTCTACCCGGTTCCCTCTTCTCTACCCGCTGGTGGCGGCGTGTGGTTGGGAGTCGGGGATGTACCTATAGCTGTCCCCTGCAACTCCCTGTGATGCTATCCTCTCTTTTGTGGTTCACGGAATGCTCCACTCCCTTGGTCCGT
This sequence comes from Hyparrhenia diplandra, assembly GCA_015847255.1. Lineage (NCBI taxonomy): Eukaryota > Viridiplantae > Streptophyta > Magnoliopsida > Poales > Poaceae > Hyparrhenia > Hyparrhenia diplandra. The sequence continues at coordinate 171,560 of JADLZK010011197.1, forward strand.
GGCGGATCTCGTACACCCTGCCCACCAACTCTCCTCCACTCACCTCCTGACCGCACGATCCCCCACTCTCCTCCTCGACCGTCCGGTCCCTCCCCGAGATTTGAATTTGGGCGGATTTGCGGCGTGCGGCGTACACTCGACCTCTCTCACCGGACTTGGAGGCTCTCCGCTCGCGGGGTGGTTGGCCTCGCGAGCTTGGGCGCTCCATGCTCCCAGCTTGCCTTCCGAACCTCTTGATTCCCTCAGCCTTGCCCCCTCGCTGGCGCGGAGCCTCGCTGGAAACTCGCCGGAAGGTCTCCTCGTGATGGGTGAGGGGTGGCTGGACGGCCGGAGTTGCGAAGCGCTGCCGCGGCCGCCTAGCTCCGACGCTCCACCCCGACTCTCTCAGTAACGGTTCGCCATCGGCGGCTAGGATCGAGCACAACCCGCCTGTTTCTGCCGAAATAAACCTTTTTGCTCTTTTTCCCCTGTACTGAGAAATAAAACTAGTATGTACACAGGCTATGTAGTCTGTCCTACAAGCACATCTTTCTTGTGGTTGTGGTCAACTGGAGTCGTGTTCTGCCCCCAGCTATGAATTTCATCACCATGCTCCTGGCCTTGTTGATGGTCATGAAGCACAGGAAGAGGTGCTCCTCAAGGTCGTCCAGCTGCTGCCTAAAGCTCTCCTCGTTCTTGCACAGCTGCTTCGAGGACCTCCCTGCACCAGCCTCCCCTTCTCGCCGGCCACTGCGCGGTGGTCCACGCACAGCTGCAGCAGCGCGAGCATGTGCTCCCCCTCGTCGCGCAGCCGCGCCACGAGGCGGCTTATGGTGTCCATGTCCCGGTTCAGTATGTACGTGCCTTTGGCCGCGGCCTCCAGCTGCACCAGTGCCCGCCTCACCGACCGGCCGGAGAAGAGGCCCAGCCAGGCCGGCGACATCATCGGGAACGCGGCGAACGCGGCCAGGATGTGCACGCCGATGAACGCGCCCACGACGGCCACTGCAGCGACGACGGTGATGAAGGAGGCCGAGAGCAGCTGCCTGAGCCGGGCGAGGCTCTTGATCCGGAGCCGCGCCTTCTTCCTGCTGGCATCGAGGCTCCTGAGCAGGTCGGCGGAGCTGAGCTGCACCTGCCGGAGCTTGCCCTGCGACACGGCCAGCGCGGCGAAGGGTTGGCCGAGGGCGGCGGAGACGTCGGCGAGGCTAGACACACCGACGTCGCGGGCGAACTTGCGGAGCGTGGTCTTGAGCGGGCGGTACCGGAGGCGGATCTGCTCGATGTCCCTGAGGAGATGGCTGCACAGGAAGGACGCGCTCGCCGTCTCGTGTGTAGTAGGTGGCGAGCAGGTCGCGCACGCCGGGGTGGAGCTGGCCCTTGTTCCGTGGCGAGGCGAGGGCTGCGTGGACGGTGCGCTGGTCCGGCTCCAGGAGTTGCTCGGCGAAGAGGCGGTAGGAGGAGGCGCTTGGACGATGCCGAGACGCCGTTGGCACCAGGGCGCGGCACCAGCCCCGCGCCGTGCGCGAGGGTGATGTCCAGGACGCGCGCCCAGAAGTCGTTGTAGGACTCGGTGCGGAACGCGCTGGTGTACTCCTCCCGGAAGTCGAAGCTCGACGACGGTTCCATCACGGGTTTGGGGTCGTGCACTGCGCATGCCAACGTAAAAAATACAGGTTAGCAACAGAGATCAAGTGTACACTTGATATTGGATATTGATATCTACAGGTGCAAGTAGAGTTGCTTAACAATGCAGAAATGACAATGTGACAAGGCTGTGCGTTGCTATGTGTAAAAGCCAAGCGACAGCATTGTTAACGGGTGGTCTGGCGTGTTGCTACACGCATGAACGGATGCAACGCAACGGCAACCAGGTGCTGACTGATTGACTCGATCCGCCGCCGTGGTGACCATGACCGTACGTGACAAATGCGCTGGAGTACGTCCATGACAAATGCAGATTGAATACAATGCATCGATGCAGTGTACGTGGTGCGTACCTTGCCGCCGGTCACCGTGGCTCTGCTGCACGCACCCTCCGAAGCACCCGAACGCGACGCCCATCGTCGATCGATGTAGAAGCTGCGTCTGTGCCTGCGCGCGTGCGTGCGCCGATGCACAAGGCTGCACGTACGTTTCAGGTTGCAGGCACAAGCGCAGGTATATGGATGCGATTCGATCGATCCGCGAAGCAGCTATCTGTGCGTCTCTTCTTCTTCTGGTGGAAGTGACGATCCAGGGGCCGGTGGAGAGAATCCTATAAGGCGCCGCCCCAAGATATCTCTGGCCGGCCGTGGAAATCGTGCTTGCATTGGGCGCCAAGACAAGTCGCCGGCCTCTCCTCCTGTATCTCCCAGCTTGCTACTACTAGTAGATAGATGCTGCTACCGCTAGCTAGACCTGTCGTCTGATTCGGTCGGCGGAAGCTTGGAAGGAAGCACAAGAGGTTGGCCAGCACTCAACAAGACACGCCAGACGACACGCGCACGCCCTAGAAATTCCACAGGAGCCGTCGGATCGGGCACCGACGGCCTGACGCATGGACACGCGCGCGCCCGGCTCGGTCCCCTGGACGATCGACGCCGCCGTGGCAAGTGGGCGCCCACCGTACCCCGCCGCCGGGCGGGCCCCGTGCGTGCTCCCGTTGCTTGTCCGTGTGGCGGCGCGCGTCCGCGTGGCGCGCCCATGATCGCGACGTGTGTTCTGCCCCGGAAACCCGGCCGCCGGGCGCGGGCTGGTTTGCGTTGCGTCCGCGTCGCCCGAGCGTTTCGCGTTCACCAGCTGCCAACGCCACCAGCACGGTCGAGAACGCGGGCGGGCGAGATATTTTTGGTTGCAGCCGGTCACTCGTATCTTGTTCCTAATCAGATCTGGGAAGGATCTGCGGTCGCCGCGTCCAGGAGTGTGGGGATGGGCGCCGGGGATCTAGGTTGCCCCTGCGCCACCTTGTGCCACAAGGTGACAACGCTTGAGCCGTGGATGGTTCATGGGTGGAGGAAACAGTAGGTTGCAGAGTATCCCAAGCCTCCTCGTCTCGTCGGCGGCAAAAGGGTGGCCAGCGTGCAGTGCAGTGCCTTGCACAAGAGACACCGCGTTGGGCATGGGCAGAATGATCTTGCACACATGATGGCTGCCGCAGCGGCAGGCGTCGCTGTTGGTTGCCCGGTGGTTGTTACGCTACTCTTATCTCTCTTTCAGTGACGGGGAATGACGTCGCTGTTGGTCGCTGATCATGCCAGTACACTCGTCTTCACTGGATCATAGGTTTTGGCTTCAGATGAGCCTCTACAAAAGGGGCTACATCAGACTGCTGGAAATTGGCCGACAAACAGCAACGGGCAACATCAGTCAGGCAGTGCCGAGAGAAGTGAAGACGACTCTGATCATGACGGTTGACTTCTTGAATTCAGAATACTGTAGCAGTAACACAGACCGTTTCAAGGAGGATCACTACCTGTGAGTTTGTCAGGATTGAACAAGGTAAAACTGCTAAGTGGGAGCAAAACAGACGAAAGAGAAAGAACGAAAAAAAGAACAGGACATGTAGAGCAAATTAGCAAATGAATCTACAGTTCATCTCTAGAATTATGACGCTTTTCTGTGACTTATCAAGAACATGCTTCTTTTCAGGCTTGTCAAGTGACACCCCAAGGTTTTTCTTTTTTTTTCTTTTCTGTGGCTTATCAAGAACTTGCTCTTTTTCTGTGGCTTATCAAGAACTTGGTCCAGGGGTGGGTCTCCAGGCCTGCGGAAAATTTGATCAATGATCTTAAACTCGTAGGCCTCGGCCTGACTCATAGGATAAACTCCTTCAGCTGAAACCAGGGGAAGAAAAACAGAGAGGAATTATGAACATTTGAGCAGACTAGGAAGGAAAGCGAATCTATATGTAAATCCTGAAAGGAAATCATGTTTCTAGGCTGTTTCGGCCCCCTCAATTTTACATGCTGTGCAGTGACCTCTGAAAATGATATAATGGTCGTCCTAAAAGAGATGGTAGAATGGATACAGAAGTGCCATCAGCTCTAAGCAAACGCTCAAAAATCCCAAGTTCTGGAATCACATTTGGAGCCTGGATCTCATAGAATGATGACAAAGTATGGAAGCATCTACCTTGAGCTGTAATAACGATCAAAGGAATGAGTCCTAGATAAATGGGCATGAGTAGACCTGTAATTTCGTCAAGATTTTCAGGCCACGGACCCTGCATATATTGCCATGTAATGATGAATACTATCCAGCTAGGAAGTGATGAAGCATATCCCATAACTCTTTTTTTTTTTCTTATAAAATTGAAAGTCAGGATCAACTTCGTCCAATATGCACTATGAGTATGATATGTAGCAAACACAATTTCAAGGAAAAGTAGTTGCTCACATTTTTCCTAACGTCTAATCTTTCAGGTGGTCGATCAAGAGTACCTTTTCATATCAAAAAAGAACACCGTTCTTCCACCTCCACTTTACTGTCATTGTAAGAAAAATGGCCAATCCAAAGGAAGGGCACAGCCCAACCTCTAGAATGTCTCGCCCTTCTCCATGGTGAACATGAGCGTTCCGGAAATTAACCGCCACGAATTTGGCGTCCACCGATCCCGTCCGCAGCACATTGCTCCACCCTGGTCGCGATCCTCACCCACATCCTCCTGAATTCAAAAAGGGAGAACAGAATTTTTGGGCGACAGTCAAACGAGGCGACGAGCGATCAGCCGTGGCGGCGATCGAGGTCGAGGGATCCGCACCTGTGAACGGGTGGTGCCGGGCGGAGCTTCACGAAGCCGAACGACGGGCCGGTTTGGGCCGCGCGCAGGAGCTCGGCCCGTAGGGCGGCCGGATCCATCTTTGAAAGGTCAGGCGCGGCCGTCGCCACGGCCGGGGGGCGCCGCGACGAGGGCGCGCCATAATGGCGCCACTCGTCGTCCCTCCCGTCGTCGTCTACCACGTCGCGCAGGTCGTCCGGGATGCGCGCCCGCTTTCGCCCCCAGGGCCGCCCCCGCGGCCGCGCGCACAGGAGTGACGGCACCGGCGAGCGCCACCGGCATGCCATTCTGCCATGTGAGATGTGAGTGAGAGTGAGGACACGGTTTGCTTGGGCCCACCCCGCCCCAACGGATCAAGCGCTGGCTAACCAAACCATCAATATCGCACGATGCCAACGGATTGATTGATGCCACTACTTGCATTGCATGTCCATGTGGCTTGTGATCTCCGACTTGCATTGCATGGAAGCCATGTTGATTTGCATTGCATATATATTACTATTATTATGTATCATCAAGGTCAACTCTCATTGTGCTCCTAGAGTACTTTTCCAATTAAACAAAAGCAAATTTCAACGCTTCACTTTTTAATCTCTTCCCTACTGCTGCTTAAAAATACAGGCATTTCCTAACTAATTACGTGTTACCTCCAAAAGCAAGGAGGAAATTTCAAAAGCTTCACCATTTGATAGCAATGTTGTGCAGATACTGTCAGATGGTAAGACACTCAGACTGAATGGAGGTGACTAATATCCGCAATGTAACACTGATGAAGCACAAAATCCTCCACAATAATTGAAGAGATTCTTAGGTTATCAGTTCATGCAGCAGCAGATTGCCAGAAAAACATTATAAGCCTGACGGAAGTTCAAGCGGACAGGACCCACGACCAATATCTCAGATAGCGCACCACTGACCTTTTAAAAAGGTTCATGAATTATTGCACTAGATTGAGGAATTTGCTTGATGCTAAAAGATTGCACACAAAATATTAAAACAACTAGCTCTCAATGCACAAACCTGCCACTCCTCATATCAGGACATAGTGATGCTGGAAATCCAATTGGGCCATAACAGGGAGATGGAAATAACATTAGCGAACATGAAATTGCAGCTTCATTTACATGCCATTCAGACTGCACGAACGTTCATGAACCGTTTAATTGCAGCTGCTGCACAAAACATCGTGTGCAGATTACAGGTATAGGTTCCAACTTCTGACTATGGGTCTGGTTTACATTATCTCCTCATCACCTCGAGTCATTTTCATCTTCACTCAGCTCTTCATCACTGGACTTGCCTTCTGGGATTGTCACTCAGCATCCTCTGCTTGGCATATTTTTCGCAGAAATGTACAAAAGATGTGAAAGGGAAAAACTGAGCTTTCAAGTACTTTCGAGGAAGCCAATGTGATTCAATATCAATAAAACATAGAAAACCAAGGAAGAGAGTGCAATTCAATCAAACACCAAAAATGGTTATGTTTCATTTTGACCAGCTGCTATCTGAATAATATTCTGTTAAAGGAACCACTGGTACAATTAAGCTCTCTTTATGCAGCCTGGCAGGTTGATTATTTCTCTACTTAAATTCCTTAGGTATTCATATTTTTAAATGAGGCCTTCGGATGACTGTGTAAAATCACAAAACAATGGATTGTCTGATCCCATCAAGAATAAAAACAGCACATGTCCTGTGCCATCCCAAGTCCTCAAATCCAGACACAGGACCTTTCGCTCATCTTGTGGCAAGTACCAAAACAATTTTATGGACCCTCCAGATCTGAAACTCACTCAGACCACGCGGTAGCTTAGATGTGTTTGGTTGTGGCAAACTGCGCTGGAGCCGCTCCATCCTGTTTTCACGGCTGCTGTTTCGCTCTCTTTCACGCCAGCTGATGCAGCACAAGAGCAGAGGTGTAGAACGAGAGTAGAGTGGAGGCGCAGAGCACAGACACGCCGGTCAGTATTACTTTAGGTAATACCGAAATAATCATTGCACACACACAATAAAAGTGCGCCTACAATAAACCAGCACGCTCGTTGTGAGTA